>JADLZK010004849.1:0-54355 GCA_015847255.1 Hyparrhenia diplandra | reverse complement strand
CTACACAACTTACTTAAGGGAAAAGAATGGTTAAATATTAAGAGAATAGGGACTTAGCGAATTGCCAGATTCATTATCTGCAGAGGAACTTGTGCACTACATTACTCATGCTCGGTCTTTGGTTTTTGTCCTGTTCCAAACACAGAGCAGCCACCTCAAGCATCAGTAACACTTCTGACCGCACGAAATCGCCATTCAATCTAGGATCCACGAGGTCATCGATCCATTTACCATCACCAACTTTCATGTTTTCTCCAATCGTCGATACCAGTTGCCTCAATGCAGACTCTGCATCCCCGGATCCATTTGTCGGTAACTCAAACATCCGATGGCCCATCAGCAGCTCCAGAAGCACAACTCCGAAGCTGTAGACATCCACCTTCTCAGTTACAGGAGCGCTTGATACCCATTCTGGAGCCATGTAGCCTCTAGTTCCTCGAACCTTGGACATGTCAGAATCAGACTCATCTCTTTGCAGCAGCTTTGCAAACCCAAAGTCGCTGATCTTGGGCTCAAACTCCTCATCCAGAAGTATGTTCTCAGGCTTCAGGTCGCAGTGGATGATCCAGTCCATACACTCATGGTGAAGGTAGGACAATCCCTTAGCCACTCCGACTGCAATCTTGTACCTCTGATGCCATTGCAGTAGTACTCCCTTGCTACCGAACAAGAACATGGCCAGTGAACCATTCTCCACAAATTCATAGACCAGCAATCGGTTGGTACCCTCTGAACATATACCCATTACTCTCACCAGATTCATGTGGTAGATCCTCCCAATCACGCTCACCTCTGTCTCAAACTCTGCTTCACCTCCTGTCATGTCTTTGAGCTTCTTGATGGCTACGACACGATTGTCGTGTAGGATGCCTTTGTACACAGACCCATGTCGGCCGTGGCCAAGCTCATCCATGAAATTGTTAGTGCCCTTCTGCAATTCCTTGTAGGTGAAACTACGGAAATGATCTGCTACCACTCGGAAACCTTCCTCATCTTCCACTGCCCCTATTGCCAAGTATGCTGTCTGTTTTCTTGTCACGAACCACCCACCAACAGCAATGAAACAGAGCTCAACAAGAAAGAATGCAGCTAGGAACGAATAGAAGTAGTACCATGCCGTACCCTTTTCATCAGCTCTGCTGGCAGCAAAATTGAATGTATGTGTTATTGATGCATTGCAAACATGACCATGAGCAGAGTCAGAGGAATTTGCCTGTGAGTGAGACAGAAAGCTCTCAGGAACCTTGACATATGCGACACCTGGGTACCCTGGAGTTGTCTTGCCATTGAAGAGAGCAGATTTCAAGTAGCACCCATGTGGATGTGGAAAAACTTTGTACACGAATGCTACACAGGAGCAACTCTTCAAGCACAATTCCTTGCAAGTGTCCAAGGATGCAGACATGACGAAGTCTATATCAGAGCCCCAGAAATCTGTCCAAGGAATGCCCACGAAGCCCATCTGCTGAACACCTGTTCCACAGGTGATGTTGAACTGTTTTTTGCAGCCTTTGCTCCAATCAGTTGGATCAACGACTACATAACCATGAGGACAAGTGCAGGCCGCTGCTAGTGTGTAAGCACATACTCCATTCCAACCACATAGGCCATGAATGTCACAGAGCTGGGAGAAAGCCATCCAAGAGATGTTCCAGCTTCCATCTGGCTCGTTCAGGCTGTAAAGCCTAAGATTTCCATCATAGTCTAGCGTCAGCCTCCTCTTAATCTCCAAACCCCAATCGGAAGCAAAAAAGCTTGTGTTGTCACTCGCTTCAAATTTCCCAAGCTTATTAAGCACACCTCTCCTACCGCTCTTATACGAGATCCTGTGGTTCGTCCAGCTACTTAGGTCAGGGTTAGGCCAGTACTGGACGGAAATGTCTGGCCCATCATAAGAAAGTGACAGAATGTAGTGTTGATCAAAGAGCAATGTGTAGTAACCTGACTGATGTGAGGCATTTGTTGATACCAGCTTCGTGGTGGCTGTTAGTGGCTGGCCTGGTAGCAGAGTGTCGGTTGGATGGTCAAAGCTTTGCCACAGGATGTTGCCTCCTTGATCCACCATGACAAGGTTCCCGGTGTTCATGAGCTCCACACGATCAACCATGGCAGATCCTTGTTTGACTTTCCACACAACCGTACCATCATAGTCTTTGAGAACCATGCTGCCATCCTTGTTCAGTGTAACTTCCGATCCATTCCCGTGCACGGGGCGGTCTCGATTCGCAGTCCAGGCAATGGTCCTGCTAGCTGCATTGGTGAACCAGATTGACAAGGTGAAGGCAGTGGATGAAAGATTGTATAAGCCAAATGAGAAGGAGCCATCCGGTGATCTCATGACATCAGAGGTAGTTTGCTTCATGGAAAGGGAAGATCCTCTATGAAGGTAACTGACATGAGCAATCTCTGCTACTCTTTGATCTAAAAGGGAACAGATCAAAAGGAATGTAAGGTGAAGTATCAAAAGTGGATTCACCATGGTACGCAGTATGCACAAACGATACAAGGGCATGGTTGTAAGAGGACCAATGCTGCTATTGATCAAATAGAGGAAGGAGAGGAGTACCTTAGATGCATGCTGGTACTTGGTGCCTCCATAGTTGTGCCAGTATATTCATCATGTTGCAGACTTGCAGTTAAACAATGCATCAAGCACATGGAAGTGGTTTACTTTCATAATTTAAAACTACGACATACTCAGTTCAACTGACATGGAAGGTGGTGCGAACAAGTTTTATATATGTGGCTGACACTCTCCAAACTGTATTTCTCGTATTCAACTACCTCAATCACCATATGATTTATTTTACACATGTTCATCATAACTATTTTTTAATTTCAACAGCCTGTCAATCTAACAAAGTACTGAATTTTTCAACAGCCTATTTCTTGAACAGTAGACGAAGAATTTGTCAACTGTTTAAGAATGTGGTAAATTTCCTTACAACAGCACAGACAGGTTCTGTGACAGTACTACAGTAGTAAAAGTGTTCCAATTTAATGGGGAATACTACATACATGTAGGGGGGAGAGAGAGAGAAAAAAAGAGTAATGTTTTGTGTTATCTATATTGACATTGACAATAATTGTTTTTTCTTTCGTTTCTTTTATTTGGGACTTTGATTTTTGTTCAAACCTTAGTCTTCGAGTTAAACCTTCAATTGGTGAAGCTAAAGGTAAGACTCAATGGTTGAAGGAAGATCCTCTATGAATGTAAGTGACATGAGCAATCTCTGCTACTCTTTCACATAAAAAGGAACAGATCAAAAGGAATGTAAGGAGTAGTATCAAAAACGGATTCAACATGATACACAGTATGCACAAACGATACCAGGGTAAGAGGACCAATGCTGTTACTGATCACTGAACAGATAGAGGAAGGAGAGGAGTGGCTTAGATGCATGCTAGTTCTTGGTGCTCCGATGGTTGTGCTAGTATATTGACCATGTTGCAGACTTGCAGTTAAACAATTCATCAACCACATAGAAGTGGTTTATGTTCTTAATTTAAAACTATGACATATCAGTTGAACTGACTTGGAAGTTGATGAGAACAAATTTTCTATACACGGCCGACACTCCAATTGTCTGATTGGAAGACTTTTGCATCCAATTGTATGGCCTCCAATGTCAAACAATGAAGAAGTTTGAAGACGCTCGTACTATAATCTCAATGCAAG
The DNA here is from genome assembly GCA_015847255.1 of Hyparrhenia diplandra. Taxonomy (NCBI): domain Eukaryota; kingdom Viridiplantae; phylum Streptophyta; class Magnoliopsida; order Poales; family Poaceae; genus Hyparrhenia; species Hyparrhenia diplandra. The sequence continues at coordinate 50,676 of JADLZK010004849.1, read as the reverse complement.
TAATTTAAAACAGTTCCATGAACAAAATCATCAACCCAACATGCCAATTATTGTGCCATAGTTTTGTATTCTCTTGATAAAAGTTTTCGTTGACAAAAAGTCCTGGAAAATTGGAACACTGCAGGTGAAAAAAATACACACTACAATATTTTGTGATCTTAAGGAAAAAAAAGTTTGAACTGGAACCCCAAACTTATCACCAGCATCACTAGTCAAATGAAACTATATAATTAATGTATGACAATAATAAAATGATGTCATTGCAGATTTTCTTTACTATAAATTTAAAAATCTATAAAGTAACATCAAAATTGCTTCAGACGTTTTCTTCCAACTTAGGAATCTAAAGTCTATAATATTTCAGGCTATACTGCAACCTTAAAAAAACGAACACTTCTGGGTAAATGAACTTTCTTATCAGATTTTCAACAATTCTGCAATATAGCATATTCTCTCTACTACAATGCTAGGTTACACATTGTCAAGCTGAAAGAGAAAGAAAAGAAATCCCAAACAGAACTCATCTTATTACTCAACTAGCATCAGTGTCATAGCATCCTAGGGCAAAAAATAACTAGAGGTAATACCTCTTTAGGAATTTAATATTGCTGCAAATAAACAAGATATGTATTTAACTCTTCCCTGGTATCTATGATGATTGGACAGAGGCCATATGAATGCTCCGAAGCCCACAAATAGCAAGCATACAAGGCCAAATTAGGGAGACACTTAAGATGCCCTATACGAGAGGCTAAAGAGGGGACCACCAAATTAGAAAATAAAATAACTCACAAGACAAGGTAACATAAGGAGCTCATGCTCACCATAATTACTAAAAACAGCAATACCAGTGAAATGAACAAACTATGGAGCTACTAACTTACTAAGGACTGCATTCTAAATTACCAAATCAGAAGTTTCGAATATGAAAGAACATAAATGCACATAAGTTACCAAATTATTATTTATTACAGGAACGGAACTGATACTTCTCCACTATATTGTTCATGCTTGGTCTCTGGCTCCTCTCTTTCTCCAAGCACATGGTAGCTACCTCCAGCATCAACAAAACTTCTGAGTGCACAATATTGCCATTCAATTTAGGATCCACAAAGTGAGTAATCCATGACAGGTCACCGGATTTCAGCTTCTCTCTGACTGTCCATACTAACTGTCTCATAGAAATCTCTGCATCACCAGTACCAGATGCTGACAACTCAGATGCTCTTCGTCCTATGACTAATTCGAGAAGCACAACTCCATAGCTATACACATCCACCTTTTCATTTATGGGAATGTTGGAAGCCCATTCTGGAGCAGCATAGCCTCTGGTCCCACGAACCTTCGACATGTTTGGATCAGTTTGATCTCTCTGTAGCAGCTTTGCAACCCCAAAGTCGCTGATCTTGGGCTCAAAATTCTGGTCCAGGAGTATGTTCTCAGGTTTAAGGTCACAGTGGACGATCCAATCCAAGCACTCATGGTGAAGGTAGGCCAACCCTTTAGCCACACCAACTGCAATTTTGTACCTCTGATCCCATTGCAGTAGTCCCTGGTTGCCAAACAAGAACATTGCCAGTGATCCATTCTCAACATACTCTATGACCAACAACCGGTGCTTCCGTTCTGAACATACACCCCTTACTCTCACCAGATTTATATGGTAGATTTGCCCAATCACACTGACCTCTGTCTGGAACTCATCTTCTCCTTGCTTCACATCTCCGAGCTTCTTGACAGCAACTACACGTCTATCATGTAGAATACCCTTGTACACAGAGCCATACCTCCCATGACCAAGCTCATCCTTGAAATTCTTAGTAGCCTCCCTCAGCTCCTTGTAGGTAAAGTTACGGAAATGATCTGTTACCATCCTGTAACCTTCCTCGCAAATCTTCAATTGTGTTGATTGTTTTCTTGCCATGAACCACCAACCAAATGCAATGAAGCAGACCTCTATAAGAAACAATGCTGCAAGGAACCCATAGTAGTAGTGCCACATCGTGCTGTTTCCACCATTACTATGTGCATGATTGAACACTAGAACTTCTACTTTTGCACTTGACGCGTTGCAATCTAGGATTTCACTATTTTGAGGATCATATGGGATTGTTTCAGACAGAAGGCTCTGAGGAACCTTCAGGTGTGCCGTGCCAGGATAGCCTGGGACAGTCTTTCCATTCAAGAGAACAGACTTCAAGTAGCAGCTACTGCTATCAGATTTGTACTCAAAAGCTAGACAGGAACAGGTATCCAAGCACAGAGTAGTGCAAGCATCCAGTGACATCATCGGGATGTAGTCAAAATCAGAACCCCAGAAGTCAGTTTGAGGAAGACTCACAAAACCCATTTGTTGATCACCGCTGCAGGAGATGTTGAATGTTGGTTTGCAGCCTTTGCTCCAGTCAGTTGGGTCCCTAACCACATAACCAGGAGGGCAGGAGCAGGCTTGAGCTGGTGTGTAAACACAAATACCATTCCAACCACATATACCATGTATTTCACAAGGTTGAGAGAAAGCCATCCAAGAAACTGACCAGCTCCCGTCACTGTCATTCAAGCTATAAAGTCTCAGATTGCCATCATAATCCAGTGTTAATCTCCTCTTGATACCTGGACCCCAATCTGCTGAAACAAAGCTTGTGTTGTCACTTGCTATAAACTGTCCCAGATTATCAAGAACACCTCTCCTACTGCTATTGTAACTAATCCTGTAATTTAGCCAGCTACTAAAGTCAGGGTTAGGCCAATAAAGATTAGAAATATCTGGCCCGTCATAAGCAAGTGAAAGAATGTAACGGTCGTCGAAGTGCAAAGTATAGTAGCTTGAAGGGTGTGAGAGATCTGTTGATACCAGCTTTGTGGAGGCTGTCACCGGTTGTGTTGGCAGCAGCGTGTCAGTTGGATGGTCAAAGCTTTGCCAGAGGATGTTGCCACCTTGATCCTTCATAACAAGGTTACCAGAATCCATGAGCTCGGCATAATCAGCTCCTTTGGAGCTTGTGTTGGTTTGCCACACAACTGTGCCGTCATAATCCGTTAAAACCATGGTACCATCCTTGTTTATCCTAACCTCTGATCCACTCCCATGCACAGGGTGATCGCGATTTGCACTCCAAGCAATGGTTCTATCAGCTGAAGTGGTAAACCAGATGGATATGGTGAAGGCAGTGGAGGAAAGATTGTAGAAACCAAATGAGAAGGTGCCATCGGGTGATTGTATGATATCAGAAGCACGATTAACAGAGAGGGAAGAGCCTTTCTTCAGGTGAGCTAACCCGCCTGCGGTATTAGCTGTAATGGAAAAGGTAAAAAGAAGTGCAAGGATTGGCATTAAGCAAGAAACAGCCATGAGAGGCATTAGCATCATTTGAGGGGAGGAATCACAGATATATGTGGTTTTAGAGGTGCGGCAGCTGTGTTATTATGTCTGACGTGTTGCAGCTAGACAATACAAAGCCCTGGCCATAAGAATTGGTAGTTTAATCAAAGATGATAACTGAATTGGCTGGCATTGGTTGAAAGTTCAAAGGCAGTTCAAGAAAAATAGAGCTTTTATTCAACATGGATAATATTCCTTGATTTGACATACTCCTAGCATAGATTTGTATCATTTAGCTTATCTGTAGCCATCAATTAACATGGTTTGACTTGACATTTCCATGTATGCTAAGGCGGTCAAGTTTTTAGTTTTTTAGGTGAGAACTGGAGAGATGATCTAGGCTATAGCCCACACACCATTTTCAACCAACAGGTGCAGTTGGTGGTGAATTAAAACATGTTCTATCTCAAGGTAACATTAAAATAAATAAGAGACAAAAAAAGGTAAAAGCAATAGAATAGAGAGTTGTATCCTACACAAATATACCATCCTTCACTCATTTAGGGAATATATTTGCACCAATGCTCAAGAAAAAAAGGCTCGTACGTTTTGTGTAGGATTTTATGAGGTTGTGTTTCAGATACATGATACGAGAATCATTATTCACCTGGAAACCTTGCATCCCCATTGGGCATTTCCCTTTGAGGAGCCTTTGGTGGACACTCACAGTAAATCTCAAGGCAAAGCCATTGCACCTCATTAATCATTATTCACGGCAGCTACAATGATTCTTCAAATGAAGACACTCCTGCAAGGTGAAAGAAAAAGAAATCATGAACTCCGCTCTGAAATGGCAACGACACAAGAAAGAAACCTTATTTTAGACACCATATAAAGACATTATTAATCACAACGTCAAATGCGGATGCAAGTTCCGTGAAAAATTTTGATGGAAAGCAATGGCTTGAGATAAGTTAGAATAGTTTTTCAAACTAGTATGAGTGCAGCATGAAAGACCAGCTTAGGTGAAGACAACCGCACGCAAGCACAAGATAACAGTGACGGCTGTTGACACTGAAGGCTCAGCGTGGAATTAACACAGTGGAGATGTCTAGATACGTTGAATTCAAACGTCTGAAGGACCTGCACAAAGAGCGTTTACCATGTGCAGGACGAAATTCAGAACCTCCACGTGTACTTTATCGCCGCTACTTGCTCCAGGAATGCAACCAACCAACCGAGCAGTCGAATCGAATGGAATGAATGAAGAAAACGAAAGAAACATCTATGAATGAAGAAGACGGAACCGTAACAGGACGAGGACGCAATGTGAACCGAACTGCAATTTGTTCGGAATAGATTGATATATTCAGGTGACTGAAGTGCGCTTACTTGATCAGTCGGTTAATTGAGCACCAATTAATCTCTACCAGTGCGGCGGGGGAGGAGGTTGGGGTCGCGCGGGCAGCCGGACGTCGGACGCCGGCGGGGGCGAGGGCGGCGTCGCGTTGTGGCTCGTCCAGTGTGAGCGAGAGGGCGCGGACCTCGCCCACCGTCGCGCCTCCGAGCTCCTCGACCTGACCTCCTCGCCGCCACGCTAAGAGAACTCGACAGGGGTGCGGCGGTGCCGGCGGCGGCCGCCGTGGACCTGGCACGTGAGCATGGGCCCATGGCAAGTCGACGATGGCATGAGATGGACGGTCCGGTTAATTTGATCCGGCCCAAATGAATATGCCGACGGTCACCCAATCCCCGGCCCGTTCACTGCATTCAACTCGGTTAACAATTTTTTTCCTTTGCTCAAAAAAAAAAAAAAAAAACAATTTTTTTTTCCTGTATACTCGTCTGTCCCAATTGCAAGGCATTCTAAGAATTTTAAAGAGTGAAAGAATATCAAGTTTGACCAAATTGATATGATAAAATTTAGAATGTCAATTAAGTATCCTTCGTTAATTATATTTTCATACTATAACTATTAACTATTAGATGTCACAAATTTTTGTAATTCTCTCTATAATTTTTGTCATACTTGAAATGTTTTGTCTCTCCAAGAATCTTGGAATGACTTACAATTTAGAATGAAGGGAGTATATGACATGATGATATATCTATAATTTTATATATAAAGAATGAATCTTAGCCAATTACAAAGGATCTGTTTAGCACAGCTTCACGAGACATTGGGATTTATTTTTGCCAAAAACAAGCCCTACCGAGGCGAGCGGCCGCCTAGAATTAGGGCACATCCGCTAAAGACGTCAGGGATCGCCGCATGGGTGTGCTAGGGCCAGCGGGCGCATGCGTGGCTAAGCCGGTAGGGCATGGGCATGCCTGATGAAGAAAGAGAGAGCCCTAGAGCGGCCATGTAACAAGGGCGAAGAAAAAAAAAAAAGAGAGGGACCCATGAGGAAGATCGAAAAAAATAAGGAAAAAAAAAAGGACAATATAGTCATTTGATTCATTTTATTTATCATGTGAAGCTGTTTTGCAAAATGGGGTTAGCTCGACTTTGCCATTAAACTACTTGTGAATAAACAAAACCTTAAAAATGACTTCACTAGTACGCAATAGTGAATAGGATAACAGAATATAATTTATTTTAGCGGGCGCCAACAGTTTTTTTTTTTTACATGAATAGGAGGGGTTCCCCCTACTAGGCTTTTATTAATGAAAAACAACAAAGTTGTACAACAGTTTCAAGATACATAAAAGGTGTGAAAGAGAAATAAGGAAAATTACAAATGAGTATGTATCCATGAATCTAAACAAATTTTGTCCTGTTCTTTTGCTCTGAGCATAACTAGAGCAATTTCCTTCTTGAAGATTTCCTTACAACGTAAGAGGGAATGTTGAAGGCCCCTAAAGATTATATCATTTCTGAAAGCCCATATTGACCAACACATGGTGACGATGATTTCCATGAAGCAAGAGACATTTAATTTATCCTTAAAGCATTGGACAATAATACCAGTGTCTGAAGAAGCCGGGGTGGTGAGCGAGAGCAAGTTCCAACAAGCCACTGAAAACGGGCAATTGAAGAACAGAATAGATCCTCCTCAATATTCAGATGACACAAGACACAGGTGTAATCAGGTAGATGCATGTTTTTTCTTTTAAGCAGAGATCTTGTACTGACACGATCATGTAATAGAAGCCAAAAGAAAACCTTTCTTTTGTTTTGAGAAGCTGAGCTCCATAACCATTTAAAAGCTGGATGGACATTTAAAAATTTGTATGCCTTTCTAGATAAGAATGCTGGTCCCCAGTTATAAGACCATATATCAGAGATCTGTTGAAGATCTATGTTCTGAAACAACACAGTGAAATTGTTGAATTGTTCAAATGCCTCCACAGACATGGGCAAGTGAAACAGATTATGAAGAGGATTTACTTCAACAGTTTAGGCCACAGAAATGAATTCATTTTTGCATAAGACATGAGGTGAGGGAATCTCTGAGATAAAGGTGTAGAGTCCCAGGCATCATGCCATAAGAAGCATGTTGATCCATCCTGAATTGACATGATGAATTGACGCCTTGTGTAACAAGTCCGAGCACGCGAGTATGAATTTTCGCTTGAAATGACTTACCTATCAATATGACCCGGAGTTAATTCATTGCCCGTTCCGTTCAAACACTCCATCGGCCGGTCTCACTCTCAAGTCTTGGTAGCTCACTGGTGTCTCGATGGACTGGGTCGTCTCAGACGAACGACATATGCCGTCACCTCGTCAGGAATTTTCACTTATATGTAAGCTCTGCTTTCATGATTCAACTTGTATCTCAAACTGAAACCGACGGCAGTAAAAAGAGTTCAATGCTTCGTGTCCTCGTGAGTGAGCTCTCTCAAGCTCTTGTTACAACCAGCTTCATCTTGACGTGCCAAATCCTGCTGCACGCCGTCTCGGGCTGTGCTCCAAGCGACAGGATTGCACTCGCTAGCTTCTCTAACAATCTTGACCCACAGATCAAGAGCCCATGGCCAGGCGCGGAGAACTACTCCGCCGACGACTGTTGCCGGTGGACCGGAGTACGTTGTCGCCGGTTCCGATTAGCATACCAAGAGCTCCGGGTTGTCAGCCTGGACCTCGCCGGCCTGGGCCTTTCCGGCTCCCCTGCCGAGCACGCTGGATCGCCTCAACAGGCTGCGCGTCCTCAACCTCTCCCGGAATTTGTTCCACGGAGCCGTCCCGCCGGAGCTACTGCGCATGCCGCGGCTGCGGGTGCTGGACCTGAGCCACAACGACCTCAGTGGCGTGCTGTCACCGGCGTCGTCTTCTCGCACCTCGGGGATCAGGCACCTTGACGCCTCCTTCAACGGCCTGACGACTCTACGGGACGACGTGTTCCAAGCTCTTCCGTTCCTGCGCAATTTTTCGGCCGAGTCCAACCAGCTCACCGGCGTCCTACCAGGATCACTGTCGTCGTGCTCGGAGCTCGAGTACCTGAACATGGCCAACAACTCCCTTCACGGCACTCTCGGCTCGACCAACTTCTCACGCCTCACGAGGCTTCGGGCCCTGCACCTCGGCTGGAACCGCTTCCACGGCCGTCTCCCCGCGAGCCTCTCGCGCTGCCGGGAGCTAACGGTGGTGAACCTTCGCCGGAACAGCCTGTCGGGGCCGGTGCCGTCCTCCTTCCGGCGGCTCGGGGCGCTGACCTTCTTCGACGTCGGCGACAACAGCATCGCCGGCGTAGCGCGGGCACTCCGGGCGCTCCAGGACTGCCGCCGCCTCGCCGTCCTCATCCTCACCACCAACTTCCAAGGAGAGGAGATGCCCGGCGCCGCCGCCGGCATCCACGGGTTCCCGAGCCTTCGGCTGCTCGGGATCGCCAACTGCGCGCTCCGCGGCGCCGTTCCGCCGTGGCTACGCGCCAGCGCGCGCCTCAACGTGCTCGACCTGTCCTGGAACCGCCTGACCGGCCGGATCCCGCCGTGGCTCGGCGGCTTCGGAGCGGTCTACCGGATAGACCTCTCGAGCAACGCGCTGACGGGGAGATCCCGCGCTCCCCTGACGCGTCTCAGATCTCTCGCCGGCGGCGCTAATGCCTCGGCGCGCGTGCAGCTCTACATGTCCGACTACGGCGTGCGGCTGTACAACTGGCACGTGGACCGCGGCCAGCTCTGGTACGACAGCTACATCCCGCCGTCGCTGGACCTGAGCCGGAACCGCCTCGCCGGCGTGATCCCGCCGGAGCTCGGCGACCTCGTGGCGCTCAACCTGCTGAACCTGAGCTGGAACGCGCTGTCCGGGCCAATCCCGGCTACGTTGGCTTCCCTGAGGGACCTGCAGACACTGGACCTGTCGTACAACGAGCTGGCCGGGGAGATACCGGCGTCGCTCACGGCGCTCACCTTCCTGTCCTGCTTCGACGTCTCCCACAACCAGCTGCGAGGCTTCATCCCCGACACTGGCCAGTTCTCCACGTTCCCGTGCTCCAGTTTCGCCGGCAATCCTGACCTCCACGGCGACTACTGTGGCGGCAGCACCGCCGCAGTCCATGTAGGGATGCCGGGGCACCACGGGCCTTTCCTCACGGCTATAGTCGACAATTTTGGGATACCGTTTATGCTCGGGATGATCTCCGGTCTCTGTGCCACCATGTTTGTTCATGTGCTTGTGTCAAAGAGTACCAACCCTTCGATCACATAGAGCCTACTTTTTATTAGAAACTAGCGGTGCGGGTAGGAAAGAGTATGGTTAAAGAATTGAATTGTTGTACCGTGTAATCTTAAAAAAAAAAATTGTAATCGCTAAGAAATCTAATCACAATTAGCTATTGAGCAGAATTACTTTGTGCATGTTATAAACATAGTTAGTAACGAAGAACTTAAATGTATGAAACAGAGTATATACTTATTGGCATAAAGATTATTTAATTATAAAATTATTTAATCTTATGTTTAAAGTCTAAGATGAACCAATATCGAATAGAAATATTTAGATATGTTGGACGGGTGATAACTTCTCGTAATGTAATAAAACATATATAATAATTTATTTGAGGAAAATCCTTGGTAGATGATTTAATCTCTTGAACTTCGTCCTTCACGCGTCATATCCTCGCGTGTTGCCGTGGGTATGAAGGAGAAATCTATAAGTTAGAATATTACTATCACCCTCCTATTCTTTTTCTTTCCTTTTTTAGCCCTTTTTAATCATTCTCTTTTTTTTTTTTTTTTAACTCTATACCAACTACCATCTGTGGGCCCATCTATAATTTTATCGAAATATATCCATATGAGATCTTATTTTGAAGGATTTATTAAAAGAAATTCAATGGTATAACCAGAATTTAATTTGTTTTTTTTGTTTGTGAATTTTTTTTAGTTTTTTTTTTATGTTTGTGAGTTATAAATATTTTTTTGCAATTCTGAACCGAACTTAATTTAGTTAGTTCAAAATACAAAATATATAGAAAAAGGGCTAAACATCTTGATGTCATGATATTTAGTGTGTCGGCGTTTCGAGGAACGGTGGGTGCCTCGTCTTGCGGCAATAAAGAATTTATATGCTTGTAGTAGATTTATCCCCGTTCAAATACTATGGAGAAAGAATTGTTTGGTGGTTGGTGAACCGAACTTAATCTCTCTCCCTAATGTCATTATACTTGGGTAACCAAAATGTCCGAAATACCTAAAATATAGAAAAGGCTTGTTAAACATCTTGCAATCCACTAGCCAACAACCCAACACTGGCCCAACATTTAGCAACCCTAGCCCCTACATCTCTCCCTCTCCTAGGCTCTCAATCCTCCATGCCACCATTCCAACCCACACCGGTCCGCCCTCGAGCATGACCGCACCCTACGCCACCTTCCGCCCGGCTACCCTTCTCCTCGCCCATCTCATCTCCTAGTGTTGCCATGATTTAGGCGTGGTGGGCTACTAGTGGTTTTGTAGAGATCCTTGACCTTGTCCTTCGTGAGCGTAATCCTCTTTTGCGCCACGACTCCATTTGGGCCGCGATGGCGATGGCGGGACATGTGAGCGTCGCCAATGGCTTTGGCGATGATGATGGCTCCCCGGAAAAAATTAATTTGGCGATGATGACCAGTTCTACTTCAAGAGCAAGCCCATGATGAATCTGTGCTTCTTTTGTTTTGTGATCTCATCTCCTAGTGTTGTGATTTTGAATGTGATTCGTTCATGCAAAGACTACATACATGCTTCACTTTTTTTTTGATGATTTTGTGCTGCTTTTGATCCTGTGCTTCTTTTCTTTTGTGGTTGTTCTTTGAATGTGATGAATTTGCCACAAACAAAATACATGCTTCACTAGTTTGATCGTGACTTTTATCCTCTCGAACTTGTTCTTGAGACCGAATTTGCCACAAACAAAAAGTCGATAGTTTGGTCTTGGACCTAACTTCTAAGACTTCCTCGCCTCCTTGGTCTTGAGATTTCTAATTAATCGATCGGTTCATGTTTGATCCTAAATTAATTTGGCGATGATGGCAAGTTCTCCTTCAAGAGCAAGCCTGATGAATTTGTGCTTCTTTTGTTTTGTCATCTGTGCTGTGATTTTGGAATAGGCTTGAATGTGATTCGTTCATGCAAAGACTACATACATGCTTCAATTTTTTTTTGTTGATTTTGTGCTGCTTTTATCCTCTCGGTGGTTGTTCTTGAACATATGAATTTGCCACAAACAAAAAGGTCGATAATTTGATCGTGTTCGGGCTGGGCCGAGACCGAGTTCCTCACCTCCTCGGTCTTGAGATTTCTAATTAATCGATCAGTTCATGTTTTCTCGGTAATCGAAGTTTTGATAAGAACCGAAGTCGAGATGGGGATGGTTCGGTTCGATCCGACCGCTTCATCGATCCGACCCATAAATAGATCCTAATGGGCCCCTAATAAGGTCCACGAAGCTTGCTTTCGTCCAATGGCTCGGAGGTACCCGAACCTAAGGATCTATGCAGATCGATCCACCCCTCGTGCAAAAAGCCATCGCGCATCCTGCATCAAGGTTCACCGGGTGGCGATGTGGTTGGCCATCCAGCCATCGAAGAAATAATTTGAGCCAACGTCAATGAAACATTACGAAAAAAAAAAAATTTTCGTGTCTCACGCATACGACATCATGACAACTCAACAAGTTTCACGATTTTTCAACTTCATTTGCATTTTCTATATTAAAAAGTAATCAACCGCAAGTGAATGTCATGTTCCGTGAACGACATGTTCAAAGTTTTGGGTCTAACCCTGGATGAGGTCTCACATTGCACTCACGAATATAAATCTCATTTTTTTGTTCATGTCTCCCCTGTATTCGAATAGTTTCCGATTCAAATTTGACTTATAGAAGGAAATTCAATTAAAAGAATAAAATCAAAATAAATACTAAATAGTTTTGAAAAAATCTCAAAATTGAACATGAGCTATGAGACATTGTACAAACCACACACAAAAAAAATTTAGATTCAAAATTCAAAAAAAAAAAGAGGTCATTTTACCGAGGGCCGCAACTATGGCTCTCGATGAAATATATTTACCGAGGACCCTGCATCCCAGCCCTCGGTAAAATGCAAACATTCTACCTAGCGCCTAACACCGCTCTCGGTATAGTTGACGGCATAGGGGCGTTAGGCTCCCGGACGCACATTGGGGGCGTCAAACACGACCCAAGCGCGGAGCGTTACGAGGGGCTGGCTCTCGGTGAACTAATCATCTACCGAGAGCCTAGGGTTACCGAGGGATGGGCTCTCGGTGGAGGGAGCACTACCGAGAGCTATATTCCTCCGAGAGCGGCTCTCGGTAGAGGGGGACGCTACCGAGCTCTGGACATCAGGCTCTCGGTACACGTTCTGGCGCTCGGTAGAGGCCCCCTGTGTGCGGTAGTGATTGATACCATATAAACAACAAGAAATACACCAAGAAAGATTTCCGAGGAACTATGCATGTGTCCTTTACTAATATTTTTAAAAATAAACATAATTAGGAAAAAAAATAAAATAAATAAGTCAAAATTGAATAGGAAAGAAAAAAAAAACTCCATGAAATAGAGGAGAAAAAAGGAAAGGAAAAAAAAAATCAAAAAATAAATAAATTCTCTTATAATAATCCAAAATATACATTTAAAATGGGCTCTATGATGCACACAGGACCTAAATACATTTGAGCCAAATATATTATAGAGAAACATAACAGAAGGCCGGATGGTTCGGCAATTGCATTCTGTGCCCTGCTTGGAAGAATGTGAGTTATAGTGCTCCACAGGGGAAAATCTTGGCCCCCGTTTGGCAGGGTCAATTTTAATCTATTTTTTGTATAAAATTTTAAGCTATTTATTTTGGCTTCAGCTACACGAACAATTCTTCCGATAAAATTGGAGCAAAGGTTATATATGGAAATGAAATGAATTGAGAGAAAAAAAAAATGAAACACTACTCATCATCATCATCCTAATCTAATCTAATGTTAGAATCATCTTTGTTTAATTAATGTTAAAATCATATTTTGTTCAAATCGTCTTCCAGAATCCGGAGAGAACCTAACTGTCCGAAACCCTGTTTATTCCGACATCCGATCATCATCTAATCTAATCTAATGTTAGAATCGTCTTTTGTTTAATTAATGTTAAAATCATATTTTGTTCGAATCGTTTTCCAGAATCCGGAGAGAACTCCTGAAACCCTGTTTATTCTGACATCCGACTTTAATGAGACATTAGGATCTATTTTTTTGCCGAACACTCTTTTTTCAAAACGGATAAAGCTCTTTTTTTCTGCTACAGGGATCGTATGAGATGAAGTTGAAAAAATAAAAATTACATGTGCCCCACTAGGAAAGAGCATGCAGGTAAACACGAGGAACATCGGGGAGATGTCCTGCCAGGATATCGGGCGATAGGTGCGGCGTAAAACCTACGTCCTACTTATAGTTTGTATTGCTTGGTGGAATAATGAAGTGATTACAAGATAGATCGTGAGGGATCTAAGTTGAGATTGAAGGGGATCTCTGCCCACCTTATATAGTTTGGTAGACAGGGTTACATGCCTTGATAAGCAATGTGGTACAATATCTTAGTCGTGCGTGTGTTGCACGCCTTCAAGTCTTGGGTCGGGCCTCCTGACGGTGCGGCCCATGTAGAGCCATGAGGGTATTTGGGTCCATATCCCCATAGGCGCCTAGAATGAGGGCACATCTGGAGACGCCAAGGATCGCCGTGTGGATGCGCTGGGCCAGTGGGCGTGGCCGGGGAGGAAAGACAGAAACCCAAAGCGGCCATGTGCGAATTGGCTTGTAGTCCAATGGTAGGATGGTCCAGTGGGACGCTACCCACCAGGGTTCAAATTCTGGTGCTCGCACCTTCTCTTCGGATTTTCCCAGGATTTACCGGCGTTGTGCATTAAGTGGTAAGCGACGTTCCCGTCGACGACGAGGCGCCTATGGTGACTTCGAGAATCTCTAGATCTGTCGGCTGCCCAGTCCTTTGGAGGTGCTCATAGAGGGTTTGCGTACGTGTGTTCATAGGGGTGCGTGTGCGTGAGTGTCTGCGTTGTACTGTGGAATTCTAAAAAAAATGAAATAGAAGGAGAAAAAAGGAAATTAAAAAAATCGTAAGGAAAAAATATCTTATAATAATCAAAAACATACATTTCAAATGGGCTTTATGATGCACACGGGACCTAATTACATTTGGGCCATTTTGTTAAAAGAAAAATACATTTGGGCCAAATATATTCTAGAGATACATAACAAAGGCGAGATGGTTTGGCGGTTGCATTTTCCCTCTACACTCTGCTGGGGAGAATGTGAGTTTAAAGTGCTTCGTAAGTGAAATCTTAACCCCCGTTTGGTAGGACTTTTGCCCTTTTGATCCAGCGGCTAGAGCTAGTTTAGGCTAGTATGTGTTCAACTAGACTAAAAGTAGCTAAACAGAAAGGCTAGAACTAGTTTTTTTTTGCAACTAGTCCACCCAAAAAACTATCCCTTAAGAGATGTTCATTTGGGCGTTTGTACGGCTCCCCGTCCCTTCGACTTCTCTTCACGTAGAGCGTGATGGCGGGCGGCCGCCGCCGAGCCGTTCGCCGGAAGAGGTCCGTTTCTCCTCCCTACCTCTCATGCCGCTGTACATCGCCGACGCCCGCTCTAGGGGCCGCCGCCACTGCGTCGTTTGCGCCAGGGGCAATTCAATCTGACACTAATTGTCACGGCGTCACACTGTCACTTGATCGGTTGGTCTTACTCCGTACACCATTAAGTACGTACGTCGTCCGATCACCGGGCATATTTATTTTCATCTAATAATCTACTACCACTAGTAGCACAATCTACAATGTTCTGGATGGGTGGAAATGGCGCCAAGCCAGCCACGTCTTGCGACACGTTTTTAAGACTCGAAAATATATGAGCACGCTGAAAAGAAAACACACACTGCCGCATACCAGTTGCCTTCAAACCCACGTATGGACAAATTAAATTTTACTGTGATTTGGATGTTTGATTTATATAAACAATATGTGTCATTTATGAGTGGAAGGAGGCCATAATGGGGCTGCCACACCAAATCTAGATAGAGATATATGATTAAATAAGTCAAATGATTACATAACTGTATTTATTGTTAAACTAGCTTGTGTATCAAATACGTTTTGAGATAGACCTAGTTTAGGGCTAGTTTAGAAAATAGCCTTCATTTGTGAAGCTATTTATTTTTGCTTCAACTCCTTGAACAACTCTTTTTTATGTAACTGGAGCAAGGTTATGGCAATGAAATGAGGTGAGCAAAAAAAGAAAAAAAAATGAATCACTACTCATCACATCATCATATCATCTAATCTAATGTATGAACAATTATCTTAACAATTTTGTTCGAACCGTCTTCCGGAATCCGGAGACAAACCCGACTCCTCCGACATCCGACTTGCTGTTTGTTTCGAATTCGAATTCGAACCGACGCAGGCATCCATCGATCTTATAAATACCCGCGCCGCGCAGTCCTCTCTGCCTCGCCGAACAAACGCCGCACGAGATCACGTCGTCACCCCGGCCTCGTCTCGCTCTCGCCGCCATGGCGCAGATCAAACCGACCGAGGTCTCTCTGGAGGCAGGCAACCTGGCGGAGCACTCGGCGGAGCTCGACGACGACGGCCGTCCGCGCCGCACGGGCACGGTCCTCACGGCCAGCGCGCACATCGTCACGTCCGTGATCGGCTCCGGCGTGCTCTCGCTCCCCTGGGCGGTGGCGCAGCTCGGCTGGGCCGCGGGGCCGCCTGTCCTGCTCGTCTTCGGCGGCGCCACGTACTACACCTCCACGCTGCTCGCCGAGTGCTACCGAGCTGGCGGCGGCGGCGGCAACAACGCCGACCCTGCCGTCGCGGTCGGCCGCCGGAACTACTCGTACATGGAGGCCGTCCGTGCCATTCTCGGCGGCTGGAAGGTCACCTTCTGCGGCGTCATCCAGTACGCCAACCTCGCCGCCGTCGCCGTCGGCTACACCATCGCCGCGTCCATCAGCATGCAAGCCGTCTGGAAGGCCAACTGCTTCCACTCACGGGGGCACCACGCCGACGCGTGCCAGAGCTCCAGCTTGCCCTACATGATCGCGTTCGGGGCCACCCAGATCGTCTTCTCGCAGATTCCCCACTTCCATCAGATCGAGTGGCTGTCCATCGTCGCCTCCGTCATGTCCTTCACCTACTCCGGCATCGGGATCGGGCTCGCCGTCGCACAGACCGTGGCCAACGGCGGGTTCATGGGCACGCTCACCGGCGTCGCCGTCGGCGGCGGCGTCACCGTCGCGCAGAAGGTCTGGAGCACGATGCAGGCGCTGGGCAACATCGCCTTCGCCTACTCCTTCTCCAACGTGCTCATCGAGATCCAGGACACGATCAAGGCGCCACCGCCGTCGGAGACGGCGGTCATGAACAAGGCCACGGCGCTCAGCATCGCCACGACCACGGTGTTCTACGCGCTCTGCGGCTGCATGGGGTACGCCGCCTTCGGGAACGCCGCGCCGGACAACCTCCTCACGGGCTTCGGCTTCTACGAGCCCTTCTGGCTCGTCGACGTCGCCAACGCCTCCATCGTCGTGCACCTCGTCGGCGCGTACCAGGTGTTCTGCCAGCCCATCTACGCGTTCGTCGAGAGCCGGGCCGCCGCCGCGGGCCCGAGAGCGCGTTCGTGTCCAAGGAGCTCCGCGTGGGGCCTTTCGCGCCCAGCTTGCTCCGGCTGGTGTGGCGGTCGGCGTTCGTGTGCCTCGCCACCGTGGTCGCCATGGCGCTGCCATTCTTCGGCAGCGTGGTGGGGCTCATCGGCGCCTTCACGTTCTGGCCGCTCACCGTCTACTTCCCCGTCGAGATGTACATCAAGCAGCGCGCCGTGGCGCGCGGCAGCATCAAGTGGATCTGCCTCAAGGTCCTCGCCGCCGTGTGCCTCGTCGTGTCCGTCGTCGCCACAGCAGGGTCCATTGCCAGCTTCGTGGGCGCCTTCAAGGTTTTCCGGCCATTCAGTGGCTAAACCTCGCAAGCACACACATGCTTGCATGCTTGGAGAACCGAAGAAGCTTGTTTCTGTGAAGTAGGAGCTGCTGCTGAAAGTCTGCCATCATTTCATTGTAATCTGTGTATAATAGAGGCCAGGACAGATTTGTTTCTGTAGCTTCCAAGTTGTACTGTAACTTTATAACCGACATTTATTATTTGTTACTTACTATCTGATTCTAATTGGAACGCATCCCATTGGATTATCCATAATAACAAATCATTTCATTGCAACAAATAAGAGCAACCAACAATATGGCAAACGATAATGCCTGCTGCGACATGTTCAGTACTCTCTGAAACATACAAGATGATACCAGTAACAGATACCTTGTGTCTAGCAATAATACAAGTTTACTCAGCTATACAGGTTTTGAGGGCATAATCTAACACAAGTCTTTCTGATGTCTTCCTGAAACATCACCGTTTCCAGCTGCCATTATCCCTACACACAACGCCCCTGAAGAATAAGACAATCTGCTGCCTGCTTATCACACAGTCGCTAGACACCTCGAACCGTTCTAAGGGAGTATATATCACATCAATAAATAAACACCAAGTAAATAATGTACAAAGAAAAGCTTGAAAAGATTATACTCGTAACAGGATGATCATTATATTTCATATGAACACTATGATGTTTACATGTGACTGGTTTTCTCTTTCCTAAAGAATACATATCCTAACACTGTATCCAGCCTCCCCGTGGTGATCGTCCTTCTGTTCTTTCTGTCACTCTAGTGGCCTCCCCTTGGTATATCACTCTTTGTTTGAACGGTAATAGGCTGGGCAATCTTCGTTCGGAAGACCGATGATCCCCGGGAATTGAGGCCAACAATAACCTTCCTCAAATCCATGAATGGTATTGTCGCTGTTTGGATAAATAGAAATGAATTAAGTGGGGGTGTATGTTCACTGTACAGGGGTGTGAAATGATCACAGAAGGGCGGAGGATCCAAACTTGGGGATTCTATCACAGGGTGCACGAATCCATCCAATTTGCCCTTTCTCATTGTCATATATCACCATCTGATCCTGCATCGTAATGTCTGCAAGAGAAAAACACATCAATTATTGTGCGAGTCATAAATAAACTTCTTAAATAGGGTTAATTGGTTTTATCTGAACTTCCTACCTCCAACAATGCTCAGATCCTTGAGACCGACTTCAGATCCGTTGAGGATACCCAAACAGGCATTCCCATATTTCTGGCACAATCAGAGAAAGAGATTTTAGCCACCAAGAACTTACTGCCTCTGATAATAATTCATTGGGTTATGGAATATTTACTGTAACAATGAGGTAGTTTTGAGGAGGGATCTCCATGAATGCCTTCTTGCCATTGCCAAAGTTCAGCAACAAAGACTTGAACTCCTTTTTCACATCAAGCACAGATTTGAATGGTTTCTTCCCTTTCCAGCACAGAGGCAGAGAGGGGTCAGATACCTCTTTCAGTGTCCGGCTTAGGTCACCCTTAAGCTGCAAGAAACAAAACCTCGTTAGCCCCATGTTTATTCATTCATGAATCATTTGCATTACAATAGAAACACTTTTAAACTTACAGCAGTGACAAGTGCTTCATATGGCCGTGCAGCAAAGTAGGTGAATGAGCTTCCACTGTCGAAGACTACTTCCGTCAGGCTCACACCCAGTGACCGGTCACCAAAGTATAGACTTGCTGAGCCAGGGGAATAGTAATTCCTGGAAATACAAGCTATGTCAAGCTGGAATAATAATTCATAAGATATAATGTTACGACAATTTGAGCAGGAGAAAATAAGGCCACAATTTATTCTGATCTCGTCTGGAAATGCCAGAGGAAACTTTTTTTTTTTACTAAAGGACCATGATGCTCACCGTTGAGCACTGCGAGCCATAGGAGTCCATGTCACACGTTGGTAAGGCACAAGATCATCACCAAAGAAGAGGAACCCGCCGCCTCTTAGGCTGAGGCAGTGGCCAACCACGTTCTTGGTGACTCCATGCTGTTTGAACTGTGAAAGTAAGCTAACTGATCCAGTCCCAAGCCCAAGCATGCCGTCAGTAGGCGATATCTCACCACTGTTGACCTGTTGGTCATAACCACACCTGCACAAATGGAAGCGGCCAAAAAAAATACCAACTCAAGAATCTAATTTTGCAAAGCTGTACACCTCACAGGATGCAATAAGTAGCATACCCGAAAGCCAGACTGGGGCGAGCAACAGAGCCATTTGCGAGGCGGAGCGCGAAGCTGTCATTGACGAGCACACCAGTGGATGACCCCTGATCTGCATACTTAATCACATAGTCGCATTGCTCATTCGGTGAATCGCATCTGTGCTTCACGTTTAGCCCATTGTGGAGGGAAGCACACAATGGATCCGAACATGGCACCAACTTGTTCTTTGTTGGCCGGTAGAGAGGGTGTGGCACCTGCACCAACAAAAGACAATGCCAGAAAGTATGTTGAGCACCCTTGTGTTTAAATGTTTAATTAAAAAATTGAGGCTAGAGAGAAATAGAATGCTCCACACACAGGTGATGTAATGCAAGACTAACAAAAGACAGGCGACAGATCTCGAAATGGAAAGCAGGTTCGAATAGGACATCAGGAAGAAACTGCCAATTCCTAAAGACCTGAACTGAAGTGATTCGTGACTGTCATTTGTGGACTACAGCAATCTAACTTTATCCTTCTCTTTTTCCGACAGAACTAACTTTTCGTTTGAAAAGAAACACCAACTAACTAACTAACAGAATATACTGTGCCTACATAATACCCGAACGAACCATGATATTTGTAGCGGAACTAGCATAGTAATCAACAAGTCAGCAGTTACTGATTTTCCTGAAAGTGATCCTTAATAAACAAGAAAAACAGTGACTTTTGGGGGCAAAACAATCCCAAGATCAAATCGAACAATGATCCTTGAATCAAAAAAAAAAAAAAAAAAAAAAAAAAATCAGAGAGCCACGGAAGAGATGGCCAAAGGAAGGAAGGAACGGTACCTTGTTGCAGCTCCTGCAGGGCGCGTCGCACTGCAGCCAGGTGAGATCGCTGCCGGTGTCGACGTCCAGAAAGTATGGCTTGGGCGGGTTACCGATGTTCATGGCCACATAGTACAAGCTGCGAAAGAAATTCGATTTCGTTAATTAAAAAAAAAAAATTCTTTTCTCCTCACCATCCATCCATCACTGGAGGAGTAAAAACAATTATTCTGATGGTCCAAGAAGAACAGAGCAATGCATGCGCACGGAAAGAAATCCACCGAATGGAACCAGCCAAAAGTGGCAATCAGTTGATTGGTTCGTCGTGGCTGGCTGTTGGAGTCAGCGAAGGGGAATGATGGAGGGGGAGAGGAAGGAAGGGAAGGGAGGGGAGGTGAACGCACGCACCCCGTGCGGGTAGACGTCGCCGTAGAGCGGGAAGACGGCGGAGGACGGCTCCGTCTCCACCCCGGCGGCGATCGAGCTGGATGTCCCCCACCCCTCATCGGCTTGTCCCCACGCACCGCCGCCGGCGCCACCACCACCACCAGCAGCAGCAGCTGGGCCACAAGCACGAGGCCAGCGGGCGGGGCCCACCTCGGAGCCATGGGGGCAGGACAGGCGGCAGAGTCCGTCTGGGAGCAGGAGGCAGACGGAGATGCAGCAGCTAGCTACTACTTGTCTGCTTCCCCTCCTTTCTTTCTCTGAATTTATTTTTCTTGGTGGCGTGTGTGTGGTGGGTCTGTGGGAGACTGGGAGGGTGGGGAGGCGAGCGAGGGGTTTTATAGGGAGAAGAGGACTGGAGCTGGAGGAAGAAGAAGAAGAAGAAGATGTGGTGTTGTGGATTGGGAGTTTCCTCGTGGGGAGGAGAAAGCCTTCCCTGTTTCTTGGTTTTTGTTGCAGTTCAGGTGCAGCAGCAAGGAACAAAAAGAAGATGCAGAAATTGCAAACGCAAGGAAAGGAAGGAGAAGGCTTTTTTCAGTGAACTTTTGATATGCTCCCTTTCTTTTCAGAGATGTTTCTTTTTTTCAGAGATGTTTCTGATGCGGTCTTTTCAGCTTGGTTCAATCAATCGCGTAAGTACTAAATGTTTCGATGTGATAGGATGTGATGGGAATACGGTTTTGAAGGAAAACACACCCGGTTTTTTTCACCAATCTGAATGCATGAATGGAATGGAAAAAGGGAGGAGTGTGGGTCAAGGAAGAGTGGCTGTTTGGTGCTCTGAATTTTTTTATTGTTCCAGGAAAGAAAAGGAAGGTATTGCCTAGCTGTTGTGTTGAGCTTTGGCATCGTTGTTTAAGGTGTGTGTGTACGTGCAGTGGTGCATGTGAAGGAAGGTGTAGGCACGTGTCAATGCTTACCGTTCAGAGCTGCAAGTGAGAGTGGTACCTACCAGATTGAGGCATTGGATATTTTACAGTGTGAAGCTTGGATGTTCTATCTAGTGTGCCAGTCTACCAGAGCAGTAGATTGGCTTTACTGAGCAAACCATTTGATTTAATAAGGATCTAAATTTTAAACAATACTTTAGTACACTAATTTTGGAGCCTTAGGGATTAATTAAATTGGTCCAAGTTCAATGGCTAAAATTTTAGACAATATGATGCTATCAACAGGACCAGATAATGTGAAATTACAAATCATCCACTTTAGATGCTATTATTAGCGTATTTAGGTTGTTGCAACACCTCTCTCATCTCCTGGGAATGTTCCGTGACTAGTAGTCTGGTACTATAGACCTTAGAGTTCATCTAAATAAACTAGGGTGTGAACGGTAGAAAAATGATAGAACTCCAGCCAATCTAAATTACATGCCATTTAGTATCAGGTTGTTCGGCTGATAAGACGACTAATGTTGTTTTATTATGAAAGAAAAAAAAACACTATGTCATGATAGATAAGTTATGTTGATAAGTTGAAACGAAAATTTGGCCCAAAAATATCTAGAAAAAATGAAACATTTTGAAGAGGGGTAGCAAAATATTTGAACGTAATGTTTGATCCAACTTAGAATTGTTTGACTTCTCACATACGAAATTTTTATTTCTTTTGAGAGCGGGGGCTTCTTTGGTAGGCTTTGATAGCTCCTGCTTCTTGCTAGATAGTAGGCTCTAAGATTCTTGTGGTATCAAAAGCAGTTGGAAAGAGCTACACCGAGCAATGATACCGATCAATGTCCAAGTGGTGCACTGTGCAGCTATCGATACGCAGTTTCACGTCATTGTCCAAGTGGTACGGGCGACTGACCTGGTGCTGCATGGCAATTGGCTCTTGTTCGTCTATCTGTCGGGTGACCCACTGACAGTTGACTCAACTCAAGTCTTCTAGATCAAAAAAAAAAAATTAATTAGTATCAATTTTTTTTTTTTTTTTTCTAAAATTATAATATATTTATTGGTGCTCAACCTAGAGTTATTTGGATCTTGTTCATCTTGGTAGTGTTCATTTCTCGTAGTCGTGACCTTATTTACAAGGTGCTACCTAGCATCTTGCTAGTGTTCATTTCTAGTTCTCGTGACCTTATTTACAAGGCCAACCAAAAGGATCCAATGGACTTGTGCATAGAAGATCTTAAAGGTGATGCCAACCTCACAAATATCGTACTCCAAAAGATAAATATGTACTCCCTCTATTCCTCCAAATTTTAAGTACATACATTTTGCTATGCATCTATCCATCTTATCCAAACACCCTCTAAGCCTAGTTGAAAACGCCCTGTTAACCAACTTTTTGGGTTAAATCAGTTTAGTTTGGAACCAGTTTCGGTAATTTGCCCACCCCTGGAGACAGCACAAAATCAAAATTTAAAACTCATTAGCATCCAACAATTTCCGAACGTAAACCATTTTGGCAATATCATGATTCCGGATGCAAACCAAAGATGAAGAATGGGGGCATCCATGCAGATTCATTTTCGGCATCATTCTAAGATGGGGCAGTAATAAAAATTAATCAGGGTGGAACTCTACATCCTCTATGCATCGCCTAAGCCACTAGCAACACCGGTCTTACCAAAACACACACGACACGGTCCACAGCCTAGAGAAAAGAGAACCTATCGCTGGTAACAACTACCTCTATATGTGATTGTGCAATTGAATTACAATGGTTAATTGACCACGAATCAGAGGCTACAACTCAGGAATCTAAGCCACAAAAGAACAACCTCATCCCACTAACCTACATTTGAATTGTTCCCTGAGGGTGATCTCAATGAAGTGTGATAATTAGGAGCTGCCGAGTTGGGCATGCCAGGGTTGAACATTATGTTGGGTGCCGATGAGGACGAGCCAGGGTTGATGGCCGATAGAGGCAAGCGAGGTCCAAATGAGAGCATCTGTTGCCGCTGTTGCAGCAGAGCCATCTGGGGATGCCCCTGCATGTTATTTGCATACATTGCGGGCATGCTGGACTGGGACATTGAGCCTGGCATCATCAGCGGTCTAAGGCCGGTGGCCTGACTCATGGCCTGATTCATTGGGTTGGAAACCATACTGCTGCTGCCTCCAGGTATTGTACCACCTGTGGAAGTGAACCGGGTTGATAACAGCCGGACACGCTGAGTTACCAGCTGCTGCCTCATCATCTCTAACCGCTCACTTTCCTTCAAGAGCATTGTTTCAACCTCCGCAAACTGCTTCAATTTCAACTCCAGTCTCTTCAACTGCATAGGCCATAAGAATTAATAACAAGCTGAAAGTTATATCATTTGCCTTTTATCCAGAAATTACAAGTATGTAACTCAAAGACTTATCTATGTGGTTCAGAGTACTTCGAAACGAAACCTGTTTGAGCTTCGTTGAATTTTCATGATAGTTAATGAAGGGTGGTTTTAAGCAGTGAGCTATACGTTTTTGTCAAAAAATAAATAAATAAATAATCTCAGACATTCAGGGCTGTACCATTATATTATTGAGAAAAATGGGGCAGGAACCCTTACACCACACACAGACAAAACATCAGAATCTTAAGCAAACAGATGTGCCCCTTAAAAACCCATTCAGTCCACCTTGTGCCCTAGCAAAACCCCAGAAATGAAGCTCCTCACTGCAAGCAACAGTGCTCTAGCTAGGTTACAAGGTTTGCACAGCGACAAAAGATTCCACAATGTCCAGGCCCCTGAGATGTCAAAGGAAATCTCATCTGCTAGGGGAGTGAAAGCCAGTCCACTGCAGACGGAAGAACCAAAATTCTCGTGTGAAGAAGCAGGTCAACACCAGGTAATTAATTTTTTCTTCCTCTTGGTTACAGAAAGGGGCAGCACCTCTTCGTGCTAACCGATCAGCTGTCCAACACCTCTCACAGGACACTAGCAATATGAAAAAAACAGCATTTGCCAGGCACCCAAGTTTCCCAAATCCTATCATAAGGACTCAAAATTACAGTACCATGAAACAGGCTTTGAGATGAGATCCCAAAGTGTGAGATATTCAGTGAAGAAATCAGCAGATAGGGCGCCCTAAATATCCCTAACCCAGGTACGAGTTTTTACCAAACTGCCCCCTCAAGTTTGTAGTAAAAGATGCTTTTACCGGTAAGTTATATCTATAATACTATGGCAGGAATTGTTTTCTGTCAGCCTACAAAACTACTGAGAATTAGCGTGATCGGCCAAGAAATAAGATGCAATTATGGTAAATGCCAAACTTTGACAAAGTGTGAATTTGTTTTTTTTTTTTTATTGGCTCTTTCATGCTTAAAACCTCCTCTACTCAGCTCTTTCATTTTTTTTATAAAACACAACCATCACATTACCTGAGCAGCATTTTTCGGGCCGGGTCGGGTTCGGCTCAAAAATCCTGCCCATGACGCCCCACCGGGCAAGTCGGGCCTAGCTTTTTCGGGCCGGGCTTGGGCGAAGCTACCCGCGCATTTTACACTACAAAATAGCTAAAAATGTATTTCGGGCCAAGAAAAATTTTATCGGGCTTCAAAATTATAAAACACTAAAACCCGTCGGGCTCGGGCCGGGCCGGGTCGGGCCGGGCTAGTTTTGCTCGGAACATCACATGAAGTAACATATCAAAACACAAGGAAAAGACATCATGTCAAGTATGCTTGAGATTATTTTTTTAACAACAAAGAACAAAATATTCTTCCAGAGCTACAACTAACATAGTGGAGAATCAGAGTTTCTTTTTTCTTGTGAAGATAAACATGCTAAGCACTGATAAAGTAGCCAGACAACAAATGCAAAACTATACCATGAAAATAAGATGGTCAGACACCAAAATAACTAAATTGCAGAATCCATAAACTTTTTTTATTGCGACAGACCTGATGATTTATGATGGTGGCAGATAATCTCTGAATTTCACGCTCCTCCTGGTCTGCAAAAAGCTTGGACTTTGTTGCTGCTGCTGACAAGCCACAGATTGCAGCATTTTTCACAGTTTCAGAAGAAATGGATGATGAGGGTCCTGGTTCACAAGAACATTGGTTGTATTTTACAATAACCTCTTGCATAATAAGATTGAAACAAAGGGAGGGAAAACAAAGCACTTACCATAGTTCAGATTAGTAGTGTGACCCATAACATCATTGCCTTCTGCATGCATCCTTAACAGAATGGAAAAATACCATGTGGGTGAGACCCCAAAAAACCAAAACAAATCAGGTACTACTAAATAATAAAAGAGTTACTGCATTCCAGTTATAAAACATGGCATATCAAAATCAGCAAATGTTCATTAATCAAGTCACTGGGCATCACTTATTGCACAGGCAGCTCACCTGGAATCATCCCTTGTCAAAACCGATAATGCTGCACTTGCACAAGATGCAGCAACTCTTGGTCCTACTTCAGAAGCCAAAAATGCAACCTGCAAGAATAGTAAGACCAGAGATATAAATAGATCTTTGGTTCTTTACACAGACTGGCCATTGACACATCTATATTATAATGACACAAAACTGCATGGTATGCATCTGCGACCCTCAGCTTGTGAGGGTTTACTAACAGAACTTGTGAACCTATTTGTTCCTTTTGTTCACTTTAATATAATGTTTCCCATTCCCACCCAATGGCCCCCGTTTCAGAGTTAACAATCTTCACACTGAAATATGGTTATGCACTACATATTGCCCCAATAAGTGTACACTCATGGATTTACAATTATCACTGGAATAGCTCATATGATTATGCCACCAGTGCTCTAGCCAGATATTTGTGAGTTCAGACAGCCAATTAATAATAGCTAAATGTGGTACAAGCATACAGCCTTCCACCCAGAATTATTTTTTAAACAGCTATTGATCAATTAAAGGAACTGCAATAAGCTGTCTAGTCCCAAAATGAGTCAATTTCTAAAGTAACACGGCATAGGAAATGGATTAGCAACCCCAGTCATGGTTAGCAACATGTAAATGGTAATTTTTTGTTTGAGAATTGAGATAGTAAGGGCCTGATTGAAAAAAATTAGACAACGTATGCGCATCACTGATGGTCATATAAACACATAGTGAAGATAATTACAGCTGTAAATTCTTTCAGACATTTTGGTATCCAAATTTGAATATAATGTACAATGACTCACCAGTGACATCACTGGATTAGCAGAATTAATGAATGGAATCTGGTTTCCAGGTTGGCTACCTTGAGGAAAGCAAAGGGAAAAAAAATCATCAGTCAAAATATAGAATCCTGATACATTTTGCAACCATGAATACTGAAGCATAACAAAACTGAGAAGTTTTCTAGTTGAACAAATAGAAAACACACCTGAAGTACTGCCATTGGAATCTGAATGCAAAAATCCATTGCTTTGCATTCTGGATGGAAGGGATACTTCTGGCACTTCAATGTTCTCTAACAAACCATCTTCCACCGGGAGACTAATAAAATGGTAAATACATTGTGCTTTTGATTTTGTCCCAACATGACCTGCTATATGATTCCAGTTATCATTGAATTTCTCTATGCCCTCCAACAACAGCAAAGTTTCCTGATCAGTCCATCTGTCCCCATCAGTGCCTGATCCATCTTGCATCCCATCCACTCTCTGAAAATCTAAGCTTGAATGCCCAGTAATAAATTTTGCATTGTGGAAGCATTCTGAACAAAGAGCAATGTCTGCCTGCTCCATCAGTTAAAATAAGATAGATTGTTAATACCATTTATATGCTTCTTTGATAAAGAGGGCTAATTTACAGAAGAAGAAAAAATGTCAACTGAGATCCACCTTAACAGAAAGTGACTGCACTAAAATGAATCACTATTAAAACATGGCATATCAAAACAGAGGACATGTACGAGGCAAATCATCATGAACATGAAGTATATAACACACTGAAATCAAATACAAAATCAATCCAGACCAGTTATTACGAAAAACCAAACGGTAGTAGTATATAAATAAAGCTTCATAGCGTGCCACAAACTCTCTCCAGTCACAGATAAATGTTGTTGATTATTATGTCAAACTATTTTAAAATAAAACATTCCAGTAAGGTGGACAAAGTATTTTGAAGTGGAAGAAACGTTTGAAAATAGACTTTTCAATTTTCCTAACTCAAGACCAATAATATTAAAAGCCCTCTCAGAAAATTAGGTACATACAGGCAGCAAATGAAGGGGGCAGTTAAACTTTTCAAGCATGTTTAAAAACTGAAACATAAGCAACTTAACCTTACTCAAGCCTATTTGTATTTGGGTATCTAGATGAGACTTACCCTGTAGTAACATTCAATTATATAGGGTGATATTCTAACTCTACAATGCTTTTAACAAACCATCATTTCAATCTCATGGGCTCTTGGTACTTCAAATCACAGGTTTAATAATTAAAAATACCATTACTATACCTTGATAGTTTGAAGTGTAAGATACAAAATTGTTTGTACATTCCTCAACAAAATTATATAATGATCTCTGCTTTCCTAATCATTGTTATTTGTGTATAATCTTGTACCAAGAAGTTCAGAATCAGATCATAGGAAACAACAATATCACCTCAAGCATAATATATTGTTGTCCTAATCAGTTCCTTCTGGAATAGTGAGTTGTGTGATAAACTAATGGTTTTGGATGTAATATAATCAAAAGATTACGCTGATCAATAACAGTCTCATTCTACAACTTGTAAATTATGAATAAAAGACCAGTATAAGGTCAGAAGTGTGAAGTGCATTGCATAATCAACAGTCCAGAAGATGCAAAGGAGCATGCAAATATGAAGAATAAAATATAACCAATTAGCAATTATGATTGTGCACACCTCCTTCTGTGACTCATAGTGCAAGCTGGGTAAAGGTTGTGAGCAGAAACTACAAGAACTCTCTGATAAGCGCTCCCAGATCTTCTCATCCAAATTTGCTGAATCAGCATCACCATTAGCCACAATTGGAGCAGATGAAGTTGACACCGACGAAGATATATCATCTGTCCGGATACTGCATTTGGGGCGATCAAACAAAATCAAACCATCAATTGATTTCATTGGTGCAGATACCAGCTGAAGCTCCCTGTCGCCTCTTCCTTGATTAGGGATGCTGCCATCCTCAGGCCACGGTGCAATGACCCTGTTGCTTGGTAATTAATGATCCCCCAAGATTCCAAGAACCTAACTATCCTACTCAGGTCATACAGTTCAGGTGTGCTTGTGACAAGCCCCTGGCACTCAGCAAACACAAGTCTTTTCCCAGGTCGCTCCAAATATTTCCCGATCACCTTATTCCTCAACATCATGTACTTCTCTGGTGTCTGCCCCTGGGATTTTCCAGAGAAGTACTGTGGCACAACCTGCCTCTCCAACCTGTGCACCGTCGTTGGCACAAACCAATCTACAATTGCACGAATCAACAAAATAAACACAATTTAAATTATCACTCTGTCCTAGTGCTAGGTAGTGGTCAGTGGAAATCAATGATTTTAAGTGTGTGTGTGTGTGTGTGGCAAGAAGAAACCTGAGTGCCTGGGCACGATGTGAAGTTTGCCATAGAACTGTTTGTGCACCCCGCATCCCTCCATCAGTGGAGGTGGGGTGCAGACATAAGTGGACGGCTTGTCAGGGTCGTAGGACAGGGACGGATGGTCGGGCAGCATCGCCGAGATCACCTGGACTTGCCCGTTCGAAATGTTCTCGAGAACGGGTACCGGGGCCACTGGGGTGGCCGGAGCACCGTCGGAACTGGCCGCCGCACGCTCGGCGGCGATGATAGCCAGCACCGAAGGGTGAGGCCGGCCCACGGCGCGGCGGACGGCGGCGGGGAAGGCGGAAACGGGCTCGGCGGAGGAGGAGAGCACCTCCGGCGCACGAAGGTCGAGCACAGGGTCGTCATCGCCGCCGGCGGCGGCTAGGGTTCCTCTGCCCCCCGTTGGCGGAGGCGGCGCGGGACGCCTCGTCGTCGCCGTTGGCGGTGTCGGAGTCGTCCGAGTGGTCGGCCGCCTGCTTGGACGGGGAGGCGCTGGCGGCGGCGCGCTTCCGCTTCCGCCACTTGGCCCGCGCATCTGGACGACGCGGGAGTTGAGGAGGGAGGGAGGGGGGAGCGTTAGGGTTTTGGGAGTGCGGAAATCGCGAGGCGCGAAGGGAGGGAAGGGTTCTGGCGCGGCGCGCGTACCTGAGTTGGAGGAGGCCTTGCGCGGCATCGTCGCCGGCGCAGCACGCACGCGGCGGCGGAAGAGGCGGAGGAGGTGGTGGGGCGCCCGGAGAGTGTGTCCACGAGTGAGGGGACCACTGCGGTTGGTCCGGAGGCACGGCACGTGCGATGGATGCCAGTGAGCCGAGCCGACCGAGGCTGAAGCTCCTTCCTTCAAATTCGATTTGATTGAGGCTGTTCCCTTTGGGTTTGAAATGAAATGGATTTTTTTTTTTTTTTTTTTTTGGAGAGGATTCAAATTGTCAGCATAAAATTCAAATTCAACAGAATTGGAGCCAAATATGGTGGCACAGCTGGACTTGCAAATACAATGAGACATAGTATAAAAGGGAAGATGTCAACAAATGTGAGCTGGCCATGGTGTCATTGGCCATGAATGATACTCCATCGATTAGAGTGAATTATTGTTGGCTAAAACCGGTAATGATTAAGAATTGTAGCATTAGCAGTCCATTGAAAGTAATAATAATATAAGGTAGATGAAAAAAATAAAACTTGTTGATTGTACACTAGCACATCCTTTTTTTTTTATGCTAGACTTCATATATCTCATCTACTTAATATTAAAGATGTTTCTACAGCTAATAAAAGTTATTTTGTTGTGAGAAAAAACATTGTACCATAAGTCATAAGTTCAAGTTAGGCTGATAATATTGTGGATCGGTAGTTTTTTTTTAAAAAAAAATCACTTTTCCTATATTCCAAGTGACTGATTTTAAAATGATTTCATATAATACTTTTCTATCACCAACTAGTACAAGTAAATTATTATTTTAATGATTTGTTATTTCTCTATGTGTCCTAACATATCAAATTTTTGTCTTTTTGCCAACACAAGACAAATTTTGTCGGGTTTGTGCCTTTGTCTAACGAGTGTTTTATTCTTGGAATTGAAAATTGCATATTGTGTCTATATAAATTAAAATGAACTAAAGCTACAGTTTTAAATAGAATCTTTGCAAATAACCATCGTCTAAAAAAACTAAAATTCAAACACCTGAATTTTAGAAATTCCCTTTAACTATAAAAGTTTCCTGCGTGCATTTGATACATGATGACTAATATTGTTAGACATGGGAAATTTACTGAAAGATACCATCTTATGCCTTATATTCACAAAATGTCCATGTTTCATCAATCCAGCATGAAAAGAGACAAGCAAAACATCAAAGCATTAGCCCCATACTAAAGTTAGGCTCCACGTTTACAAGAAAAATAATAACTATCACCTATCCATGCATGCATGATTTTACATATGGTTCTATACTTCCATTAATTGTCCTGCTCCTCCTGCAGCAAAAAAGCATGCATGTAGCAGCTCCAGGCCACTATACTCTCGTAGTCTCATCACATTCATCAAATTCACTCTGCAGTATTTGCTTGTGTGTGCGAGTTGGCTACCGTAAGCACCTATGAGACATGTTGACCTAACTGCTACTATTGTGCTTTTCCAAGGGCTTCCCAAACGCTCCATGTTAGTCAACATATCAACATGTTTCACGGGTGCTTACGGTAGCAGTAAAATTCCACATGGGATTCGAGATTCCAATTGAGCAGATCACAAGAGAATCCTTCATAATAAGGAGATGGGCTTTTGGTTAGTTATACATTAAGGCTTTGTTTGGATGTTATTGTATTCACATCAATCCACGTGTTTGGGTAGAATGGAGTAGAATTTGAACTAAACTACACTCCAATCCACCTCAACAAATGTTGATTGATGCAAATACGAGTACATC
This sequence comes from Hyparrhenia diplandra, assembly GCA_015847255.1. Taxonomy (NCBI): domain Eukaryota; kingdom Viridiplantae; phylum Streptophyta; class Magnoliopsida; order Poales; family Poaceae; genus Hyparrhenia; species Hyparrhenia diplandra. The sequence goes on along the minus strand of JADLZK010004849.1, from coordinate 19,555 downwards.
CAAACAAGACCTAACATGTTTTCGTTCACAAAGTTCCATTCTAGAAATGGCATTGCTTACGGTTAATCTTACCCATTTACACGACCTTTTGTATTTTCCACCCAAAAAAAAGTTGCTTTGTTATAGAACTTGTGTCATAACGAAGTTACAAAGCACAACCTAACAAAATCTGACTGCAATGCAATGCTGTCAACAGCTGCACCCCTGCCATGCTAACCTGCTCTCTGTCATCATAGCATCACCTGGGAGTAGAAGAGGAAATATAGCACTCAAGATGTAAAGTTGAGAAATGTTCATTGTCATATTAAGATCCACAGGCACACAGTTCAGCAGGACTTTAGGGCGAGTTCATCGCTTTTTCAACCCATCACAAATCTACCAACATTGAAACAGCATGGTGACGCAGAGCCTTGGGCAACATCTAAGAGGCAGGAAAAGTTTTCGCGAGGGATCAGAACCACCGTTCCTCTATGAATTTAGAAGACCAGCGTTTGTGGCATGTTGAAAAGAGCACGAATAGTCTCGCTGGCGACATCCAACAGCTGTAGATACTCATCTGCACCATCAACCAAGCACTGCGAAATCATCCAAAAGGGGAAAGGTGAGAAATGTAACATTACAGATACTATGTTTCAGTATGTGATACATGTGTGGATACAGTTTCGGAGACTTGCTGCAAGATAAAACATGCAACTCTAAAATGTCAGGATTCAACATCTTATTATTTCTGAACTAGTCATGTGGAAGAAAAAGGTTCTTGGTTTCTCTTTAGAAGAGTACAAGTCACGGGAAACAAGAAACGGACGAACACGACCGGACAAACCTTGTCAGTTTCCCCAAGCTTTTTACATATCCTTGCCTTTTGATCATCTGGAATATCATCTGCGCCAACAATGACATCTAGAAACTGCACAAGTACTTCAGTTAGCAGCAGTGACATATGAAATCATAAGGAATAGTAATTAACTAGAATATGACATCTAGAACAAAATAAATAGATGACCTGTGCGATCAGCTGTGAGACTGGATATCCATCTGCTATAATGTTGCTAACTTCCTTGTTTGCGACGTCAAATTCACCAGATCTGCAAGCTGCAAGCAGTGACTTGACAACATCTTCAGGGATAACCTAACATAGGGAGATAATGATGAATGAATGAGTTTGATTTTCCCTTTGTTCAGGTCACCAATAACTTGCATGGTAAAATTTGTCATGACGTGATATAAGATATTTTTCCATGGAAAAGCACAATAAAATTCCTTTCAGCATACACAAATAATAACATGATCGAAATGAAGCATGATCGAACCTTTTATAACCTCAAGCATCAAGCAAAAATAACATTACATTACTGTCTCAAATGGGAATCATGAATTCATCGTCACACTATACAGGAAGTAGTAAATTCGTAGTATGGGATAAATTAACCTATTCGCAAACAAAAACAGGAGAAAGTGGATGGTGTCGTACCCTCAAACACTGATCAAGTCACTGGAAGAGATAGAAGATCCAAATAAGCGAGCTGCACTCTGCAACAAACCGAAAGTATATGGAACTACAATCAACTGAAAAGCTTTAATGCGGAAGAGTAGATTTGGAGAAAATTCATACCTGAAGATAGGTTATAGCACGACGAAGATCACCTTGAGAAATAGCACTCAGTGTGGACAGTGCCTAATTAGAGAATTCAAAGCATCTCAACCTAAGTAATTATTAAACGAAGAATGCTCGAAACAATTGACCAGATTTTATCCTAATAATGCATGACACCTGGCTTATCACGAATAAGGCTAATTTAAATACCTGAGCATCAAGATTGAGCCCTTCTTCATTGCATATATGCATGATGCGGCTGCTCATCACTTCTTCTGAAAGAGGCTTGAACCTAAACTTTGCACATCTCGATGCAAGTGGTTCTATTATCCTGTAACATTAACAATAATAATCATAAAAATTCACTACTTGTAACAGAGAAAAATAATAAGATCAGGTTGACAAAATACCTGCTGATATAGTTGCATATAAAAAAGAATCTGGTCACTTTGGAGTAAGTCTCCATGGTACGCCTCAAAGCATTCTACAGAAGGATATAAAATATCAACTTACCATGTGTATTAGGTCTGAAGCATTTATTATATATAGAAGAATTTTGTGTGGCAATATACCTGGGCATCTTCTGTCATCGAATCTGCTTCATCAAGTATAATAATCTTGTAAGGTGGGCAGGGATAACCACTGAAGTCCATCACAACAAGAAAACTAGTAAGGAATACAAAAACAGATGAGAATGAAAAGCTTTCTAATTTGATGAGCTTACGCTTTTCCGTGCAGTACCAACAGCAACAGCAGCAAAGTCCTTGATTTTTGTCCTCACAACATTAATTCCACGATCATCACTAGCATTGAGCTCCAAAACTCTTGACTTATACAGCTCTGGACTGCATTATCCAAAGAGGGAAAGAATTGAAGAAAACTGACTCGGCCAAACCATCTGACAGCAGTGTAGTGTTTTTTTTTTTTCAAAACGAAACAGTTTCTATGTCATTTCCTAATCACTGGCATGAGTACAAATTTCAAGAATAAACTTTGAGAAATTAACCATCACATGCATAAAACAGATAACAGAGAACACTTATTGTCTGACAATCATCTAAATAAATTTTAAAAATGTGAGTTGAAGAGAAAGTCATACTCTGCTACTTTTGTATTAGTCAGAGTTTATTTTAAATGGCTATTTTAAAAACACATAGTTTTATTTTGCTGCTGTTCAGTTGTGTAAAAAAAATAACCTGACTATGTATCATTCCACTCAGTGATAAACACCAACATATAAATGGGTTAGAGCCAAGAAAAACAATATTAAAATTTTTGAATATTTTGATGGTGGAGCCTCTAACAGGACCTCCAACAAATTTAAACCATTCAAGCTAAAAAATGCCTATGGAACCTTAGAATGCGCTAAAAATGCAAGTAAATTATGGATACGGTTGCTTTTTTTTTTTTTTTTTTCATTGACCATTTTAAAAGAAAAAAATAGTATTTTGTTTGTCATTGAAGGGCATATAATCATCAGATCAACTATACCAAGCTGCACTCACCATCAATTGCTCCATCACAGAAGCAACTGGCAAGTCACAGGCAATCCAGGATCACATAGCACACAAATCATACTAGCACAACCAAGTTACGAAAGCGTACACTAAAAGAAAGGGTCCAGCACGAAGGTATACCCATAGAGCTGGTAGGCGATGGCGAGTGCGGTGGTCGTCTTTCCCGTCCCCGGCGGGCCGTAGAACAGCATGTGCGGCAGCTGCAAGTGATCAAACAGCAAATAAAAAAAAATCTCCAAGGGGATTCCGCGGATAAAAAGAAGAAGATATTTTGTGGGGGCGGAAGAGGGGTTAGGGTTTAGCGCTTGCTCACGTCGGCGGTCTGGAGGGTGTTGGTGAGCACACGAATCACCTCCTCCTGGTGAGCGACATCCTTGACCTGCCTCGGCCGGCTGCAACCCCAGCAAGAACAGGCGCGATTAGAGAGAACCGCTAGTGCTCCATTCCAAATTCCAGGGGGAATCGTGGGGAAGAGACGGAGGGGTGTGGGCTTACTATTTCTCCACCCATGGCTGCGATATCGGCACGAGCGGCGCCATCTGCTACTCCTCTGGCACAGCGGTTGCTGCCGTGCACGAGGGCGGCGGTGGCCAGAGGCGAAGCTTGCACAAGTTCAGCATGAATAGAGTGACTGTTTATATCCAAAATTTCGAATACGAATTTTTTTAATTACACAGTACAACGCAGACGCTCAACACGCACGCACACTCACCCCTACGAATACACGTGGCAAACCCTACCCCTATGAAGCATCTTCGCCGACCCGGCAAATCTTGAAGTTCAAGTCACCACATGGCGCCGCTATCGACGGGGGGACGTTTTACTACCACTTAATGCACAAGACCGAAAAATCCCGAAATAAATCCGGATAAAGTGTCGCATCCGTGTTTTGAACCCCGGGTGGGAGCCCCCCAACCAATGGCCAAATCCTACAAGATTTTCCATTACATCATACATGGTATCTTTTACCTCGTGCATGAAACAACTATACTTTATGAGACAAATTTTTAAGCCTACTTAGTGATAAGATAATAATTATTATCATAAACAAATGAAAATTGCTACTTTTCAACCAGCCATAGTGTTTAAACAAATAGCATAAGTAATTAAGTAATTTAAACATCAAAATTCAACTTTCCAAGAATGGCAATGTGTTTTTGTCAAAACATAAGCAAACTGGTAGGGGCAAAGGAAATAACAATCCTCCCCGTCGGTGTCCCTCGCCGACGCCGGTGGGTGAGGGAGCCTGGCCTCCACGTCCGGCGATGGTCGTGGGCCGGTGTTTTCGAGTAGGTGGTGTGTCCCCGGAGCTAGGGTTAGGGTTAGGTCTATGTTAGGGTTTTCGACGATGGCGTTGAGGCGGCGGCGGCGGCGGCGGCCCCCAGAATAATGTCCTCTCGCTCTCTTCCCGTCTCGGCGTTAGTTCGTCTCCGGCCGCGGCGACGAGGGTGTGGAGGTAAGGTCCGTTCTGGATCTTGTTTAGGAGTGTTTGGTTGGCGAGGTCTTCGCGCCTTTGGTGCGTGGAGGCTCCCGCCCCCTACTTTCGTGGATGCGGTGGTGGCCGCGGGTCTTCAAGAAGATTGGTGGTTCGACCGATTCGGCTTCACCGCGACGGAGGATGCTATCGTCGGCTCCACCATCGCCGTTTCAACTCGATAGTGATCCCGACGGATGGGCGTTCAACGACTTCTTCGCCTTTTGCGAGATCGAAGCGTCTTCTCGCAGTCCACCTCAACGACGGGGTTTCCTCCGCTTTTGGTGCTTCAGTTTGATAGCGGCGCGGCCGGGTGGCCGCGTTCTTCGACGACGGCGGTTGCGGCCGGTGTCCGCTCCGAAAGGGTCTAAGGACCAGTTTGTAATTTTTTTTATTTGCTTGGGGTCCATGTAGATTATAGGCGGGTAGTCTGTCATACGTATCCTTATACCGTGTACTTGTATTGCTTTTCCCTTAATTAATACAAGTATACTTTATTAAAAAAATAACAATCACCATTTATAACAAAATACTAGTAAAGACAGCATTGATCACTTTAGTTTAGTGACGGAAAGAATTCCAAAACAATGAACAAAAGATGCCCCGTATAACAAAATATGTGATCCAACCCAGTGGTAGATCCAACAAAAACATATATAGGGAGCGCCGAATAAAACGCTCTAGGAAAGGTAAATACAACTTTTGCTAGCAGAAACATGAACTCATCTCATGTAGATGCAACGAGCAAGACAGTTTTTTTTTTTACTGAAGTCAGCAAGGAAACTTCAACCTATTTTTTAATTTTTTTTTTAATAATACAAAACTGTTTAAATTGCTCTTATGGGAGGATTCAGTCCGCTGAGTGCTACTAAGGTGCTCTAACCACGGCCGGAGACTCTTTCACAACAAGCAAGACATTCAACCGTTACTAACAAGAAGCAAGGCATTTTACTGTCTATGCTTCTACCGGTTTCTATATTCAAGTATTTTCTAATCGGAATCACTAGATATTTATTCTAAGACGAAAAGTAACCCGAGAAATGAGAGAGAGGAATGCGCTTGCCTTTTCTTTTTGAGATTACACGGTTGTAGGGTCGAGATGGGGACTAGAGGGGGTGAATAGTCCTTTCTAAAACTAATTGCGCCGGCTAAACAAATATGATGCGGAATTAAAACTATACGTTTAGCCAAGACTTCACCCCTCTAGCTATGACTCTAAATCACCTCACAAAAGATTCTACACAAAGCAAATGAGGTGATATGCCTAGCTTGAACTCCTAACCGTTTCTATTGCAAGGTCACACAAACCTATGCACTAGTACTTCAAACAAGGGTGAGCTCCTACACAATTCTAATGAGCAAAAGCACAAAGCCAAACCTAAGCTCACTAGATGCACTAAGGACAAGGCGACACACGCCTAACCCAAAGGCTCAAATTACTTAGCTACACAAACTAAGCAAAGCAACTAACAAGCTACACAAGCTAGTAATTGCAAGAGCTACCCATAAGCACAAGCACAAGGTATATATGAATGTAAATACAAAGCTTGTGATTTGGAGAATGCAAACCACCGAGAAGAGTAGACAAGTTGACACCGGTGATTTTTTACCGAGGTATCGGGAAGCTTGCCAACTTCCCCCTACTCCTCGTTGTGTCGACCAACACCTTGGGTGGTTCCTTTGGTGTTTCACCTAGATGGTTCTTCTGTGTGACTCTCCGATCACTTGCCCCTCAAGGCACGCCCCGCAAGGCACCGCAAGACACCACTCTCAAGTGAGCCTCTCAAGGCACCGCTAGACACCACACGCACAAGGGAGGTACTCACCGACACGCTCTAGTAGTGTCGCTCTTCGCGATCCCCACGAGGTGAGCACGAACCTCTCACAAATCCTCCTTCGAAGCACCGCACAAGCTTCCTTTGCGTGCTTCACGAAGTCTATTGCCACCAAGCCGCCTAGGAGGTGGCAACCTCCAAGAGAAACAAGCACACCGGCTTGCAACACGATCACCTAGTTCCACGAATGCGATCTCTCAACGCGAATGCACTAGAATCACTCCTCACTTTGATTTGGATGAACTCTATCAATCACAAATGAGTGGGAGGGCTCTCAAACACCACAACACAAGCCACCAAGGCCCAAGTGTGCTCAAGAACCCCGCCATGGCCGACCAAGGCAAGTATAAATAGGCTCCATCCAAAATAGAGCCGTTGGTGCTTCAAACCACACTTTTCGTGAGTTGACCGGACGCCTTACCGACCGGACTCACCACCGAAGTCCGATCCAGCGGGCCCCGGTCACCTCCTCGACCGAAAGTCCCGTCACAAAGGACGAGTCCCCGCCCCACAGTGACACTTTCGGAAGCATGCGTCCGGCCCGTGCTTCCGGCCACCACCGGAAGCATCCGATGCCTGCGTCCGGTCAAACGGCCGGCAAACAAGCTCTACGCTAGACGCGACCGACCGGAAGGCCCGGTCACAAGCAGGCGTGCTTCCGGCCGGTCGCGTCCGGCCACCGTTTTCCAAATAAAACTTCACCGAAACACCGACACCTTTGCTTCGACATGCTGTCCAACAAGTATACCAACTTGAGCACGAGGAATAACATGTTTTCACCACCACGATGCATCCGGCGCAATAGAAAATATGCAACTCATTTTCTCGAAAGCGCCGAATCCCGCCGCAAGCTCGGCGGGGAGGATGAGCGGTTCCCAAACCCAACTCAATCCTGCAATCACCGCCGCCTTTTGCAAATGTGCCAACACCACCAAGTGTACATCACCATGTGCATGTGTGTTAGCATTTTCACAATCATTTTTTAAAGAATTTTCTCTTGCTCTTACCACGCCACTCGATCCTAACACATCGCAAAGTTAGATCGCTCAAGTGGCACTAGATGACCGATATGCAAACAAGTTTGCCCCTCTTGATAGTACGGCCATCTATCCTAAACCCGGTCATAAACTTCTCTAAGCACCAATGACCGGCGAAATGAAATGCCCTATAGGTTATACCTTTGCCTTGCGCATTTCCATTCCGCTCCATCTTCCAAGTGCCAATGCAACACATGCACCAACACGATCACCAAATGATATGATCCACTTCATATCATCACGTGACACTATTGGTCCATCGATCTTGACCTCACTTGCTCTTCACCGCTGCGTCGGTCCGTCGGGCGCCAAGTCTTGCCCAAGCTTCACCGCCTCGCGGTCCATCGCTTCACCGCCTCGACTTGTCCTTCACACTTGCAACCGGTCCATCAAGCCAAGCCTTGTCTTGATCTTCACCACCTTGGTCACATGACTCCATGTCATGTCTCATATGCAATAAGCTCCTTCATTGCATCAACCCATGTGAACTAATCTCCCCGTATTATCTCAATCACACATTATTAGTTCACCTAATGTTGTCACTCAATTACCAAAAACCAAAGGGACCTTTCAACAAGACAACACAAACGCTCAACACACACGCACACTCACCCTTATGGACGCATGTACGCAAAACCCTACCCCTATGAGCACCTTCAAAGGATCGAGCCAAGAAATCTTGAAGTTCACGAAGTCACCACAGACGCCTCATTGTCGATGGGGACGTCGCCTACCACTTAATGCATAGCGCCGTAAAATCCTAAAATAAATCCAGGATAAAGTGTCGCACCCAGGATTTGAACCTGGGTAGGAGCCCCCCAACCAATGACCTTTGTCATTGCGCCGTGAGCCCCTTGACATGCGGTTGCCTTTCAGCGGGTTGTGCAGCGTTCTAACAAACACTTTGGAAGCAGAGCACTCACATAGTTTGCAAGTCGACCGGGTCGTCTCGATGCTAGCTAGTTGCTAAACTTGACCGTCTTCCTCAGAATGTAACCTTCCAAATTACAGGGCCCACATGTACTAATTATCGGTTCAACGACCTTTAATAGTCTCATATGTGCACCTATAACCCGAAAAAGCACTATTAACTATTCCAACCAGATCCGTTACGAGGTCATTGCAAAGATTACAACAAATTTCATACATAATCGAGTAAAATAAATGGAAGGTTTATATAAACAATAATTTTACAACCATTTATTTAAAACCAGTTTTACAAAAATAAAAGTAGGAGTAGCGGAAAGTTTATTACATATATGACACTATCGCACCACCCCACGGGTCTCACTTCTCACTCATCGTCACTATCTTCTTGATGAATCGTCATGCAAAGACGGTCCTGGTGCGGACATGACTCTCTCGGGTCCCGCAACATGGGTCAACAAACCCCGAGTACGTGAGTACTCAACAAGACTTACCCGACTAAAGAAAATAGAGAAGACTTCGTGAATGCCGGTCTAATAGATTCAAGGTAAGGCTTGTAGCAAGAAGCAAGGACTCTTTTGTAGAAAAGCTTACTAGTAGTGAATCCTTACTTTCAACATTTTTAATTCCAATTTAGTTTCTCACCTACTCTAGGTGATCTCGATACTAGAGCACACACTTGTAGATATTCCATCACTTATTCCATCTCTTCATAGTTCCATAATTAAACTACGATATAAGACTGAAACCAAGTCTCCATATCCGAGAAGCACGGCGATTTCGAAATCGATTAACCCAAATTGGGAGTTCTTTCCACACGATATATGTAGCACCTAAGCTTGCATATATCAACCCTTTCTTGGATACTCAAAACGGAACCGCGTCCTCGCCACCCGAGAATACCGTACACCTCCAATCCGGGACTTTAACCCACGAGGGTAACATGTACTCCCGCCATCTCTCCACTCCCAAAGGCGCGGTTGTATGCGTTTCCGATTTGACACCCCCAAGATCGGCTTACCGGAGTATGCGTCCGTAACTAGGGTCGATCGTGATGGGGTAACACCCATGACAGACGTGCCATTGGTCCAAGACCTCAGCGCAGATTGCGCTCCATAGTCTCGTTACACAGGCCTACACGCCGGTCCTTAATCGACAAGCCGGAAATACTACACCGAGACTCCATTCTCAATGCAAATTACCCGACCGGTCTCAAATTAAACACCATAACCCAAAGATGGTTTCATCATATAACATCCTTTTCTCATCAAATGCCACTTCGGCTATCATAAGAGACTTGTCACATTTTGACTCAAAAGTCTAACTAATTTAGCATGGCTAAGCATTTCTAAGCATTTTACCAAAACGGGCTATCAAGGTAGATATCGAAATAATCAAGGATGGATAATGCATCAATTAGGTTATCACACAACTCCTATCACCTAATGCAGAGCATAAAACAAAGGTGATATAAAGCTTTGTAAAACACAAGGAAATGTTTAAATGAACCGGGGCTTGCCTTGATTGACGAAATAACTTGACTCCTGACGATGGATCACAATACTCTAACTTGGGTCAACTGGATAGCCTTCTCGGCGGCTTGATCAACAACTTCTCGATCACCCTCGTTCACTATACGAAATAATAATACATGCTTAACATGATGCCATGCATATAAACATGATGCGCGAGAGTGCATGAAATGATAAACGCTTGAGTATGACTTTCCTTCACGATAAAGTTGCAACCTAACAAAACCAACTTGATGAACTATTCTACGAGATATCATCACCATTGCCTAAGGAGTTCTCAATGACCACTTGATAAAGGCATGGTTTAGGGTTCACAAAACAATCCAAAATTCACCCAAAACCCTAGGTTATAAGACATAAAATAATTTATTCAACACATGAAATAATAGAGCATGAATTAATAAAATTTTTAACTTTCTCAAAACAAGCTCAAAATTTTTGTACAGGTAGATCATGTCATAAAACAGTACCGAAATAATTTTCATGATTTTTGGATAAATAAAATAATTAATAAAAATCAAGGAAGATGCATTTTTCAATTAAATTTTGTATTTTTAAATCATGCCAAAAGTATTCAAAATTCAAGTTTCATATTTTTCATGGATAGACATACCCATGGGAAGGCTACACAAAAATTTTCAGAATTTTTGAGCTAGTATTTGAATTTATATGAAATTTGGAAAATCAAACACTATTCAAATAAATGAAATTGAATAAAACATTTGATAAATGAAAATGGGTTTTGGGCTGAATTCGGCCTGTTATCGCAGTGTGGCCCAGCCATACGTTCACGGCCCACAAGGAACAGTAACGGACCGCCCTGGTGGAATGTTGTGTTGGCGGCCCGTGTGAATGAAAGGTCCGCCCGACATCGTTCACGCGCCGGCTCGTGCGTGCTCATCGGCGGGCGCGCGGCAAGGCCACGGCGCGCACGGGCGGCGCGCGCCATGTTCCGGCCCGGTGGTGGTCTAAAGAAGAAACGGAAAGCGAAGGATGGCTAGGAGCTCACCATGATCCCGGGGCGAGGCGTGGTTACGGCGGAGTTAAGTCGGAGAGGGTCGCCGCCGCGCAAGCGAATCGGCGACGGCAAACGGGCGTTCCGCACGTCGGGCTTCGTCGGAAGAAAACGTGGAGCCGACCATGTCCAGGACAACAAGAGGAAGCTAAAGCACCGGATAGTTTTCCAAGAGGCTCACCGAGCGCCCCGGGCGACGGTGGAGGTCGAAGCGCGCGGCGGCCGCAACCGGCGGGCGGGGAAGATGAGCCCACGGCGACGATTCCGGGCGGCGAAAGGGAGCGCGGGCCGGGCTCTAAAGGGAGATAGGGAAGGCGCGGCGGCTGGGTAGAGGGTTGGATGAAAACGGCACGACGACGACGAGCAGCGGCGGGCGGGCGACGCGGCGGTTCCGGCGGCGGGATTGGGAAAAAGGAAAAACGACGGCGATGGAGGGCCATTTATAGGCATGGAGAGGTCGAGGAGGTGGCTGGAGGGGTCGCGAAGGCCTCCAGGTGGTCGGCGTCGCGCGACTTCGCCGTGGGACGGCGGCGCGATCCTTGACGCCGGCGGCGGTGGCGGTGAGGGTTGGTCGGGTTACTGCTCATCCTAAACCCTAACTCTGAAATTTTCAAATTACTCCCAAATTTTGAACTAAACTCAAAAATTTCCAAAAAGTAACCCCCTTAATTTTTCAAGATCTACAATTTTCACAATTGGAGCATTTTCAAAATCTACCTAGAAATATGACTTTTTGAAACGGGGTCAAACTTTTTAAAATTTGAATTCAAAATTACTTTTAAAAATCATGTAAAAACTTGAAAAACTTTGTACATGACTTTTGTTCCTTTCAACAAGATCTACAAACTAGTTTTTGGAAGTTTTCTCAAATTTTGCATAAATTTTGAAATACGGAAAAGGGGGCAATTAGGGTTTTGATAAAATTCAAAAATTGCTTCAAAATTTTGAACTAAACTTTGAAAACTCAAAATACCAACTTTGCTCAACTTTGAAAACTCTACCTTTTCCCTTTTGTGACCACCCTCAAATTCTTGATAAATTTTGAAATAAATAAAAGGGGACAAATTAGGGTTTAGAAAGCCGGGGTTTCCGACAACGGGGATAGTTTCCTAATCTGATTCTTCTCGCGTCTTTTTCGACCGACAAAGCAACTAAACATAAAATAAACTTATTTTAGTTCAATGCAACACAGGGTGGGCTAAACATGGATGCTTTGCAATGATCATGATGACATGTCGTTTTTTTAGTGGAAATAACACCGGGGTGTTACACTTCCCTTGGCGCTCGGAGGCTTTCGGTGCGGACGCCGGCCGGACGATAGGCCGCATGGGCATGTGGCGCGGTGTGACCGGCATCCGCGGGCGGCTCGGGCGAGTCGGACTCGAACGAAGCACGCGGCGCGCTTGCGCGGAAGGAAAGCCACGACGGACTCGAAAGGCGGTCGTTACCTCGATGCTTTGGCTTGGAAGGAATGGCACGGACATGGGCTTCTTGCCTTTTGGGCTAGTGGGGATGCCTCGTCTTGGGCCACGAGGGGTGCCCATAGGACCCAATTTTGCTAGTCCAAATCTCTCTCTCTCACACACAACTAAAAACACTAAAGAGGAGACACGCTTTTGGTGCAAGAAAATTTCGCCTCACCTCATTGCTCATCCCGTGTGATCCGGTTCAAAAAGGAAATCATCATCACCATGGGATCCCCCCTAATACGAAAGGAAACCGCCCTTCATCATGCATGCCCATATCGCACCCTTCGCGTTATTCGTCTGGTTTGGCATCCACTGTGCCCCTATGGTCACCCTACCACCACCGCCACCGTGCACACTCGCTTGCAGTTTAATGCTCACGGTCTTCCCATCCCCCTCTCCCAGACGAACCCCAGGGCATGGCACCAGGCGAGGCCACCTGCACAAGACGCCATGCCCCCAGTCATAGGCCTCGTCGAGCGGCTTTCCAAAAGGCGACGTGCGGAGTGCTCTTGATCCACGACAAGCATCTTGAGTTCAGGTGTGGGTGGAGAGGCTAAAGTGCTGAGGTGTTGGCACCTTTAATAACTCACGGTCTTTAGCTCCAGAAAAGTTAAAATTTTGCTAATCCAAATCTTCCATTTAGGACCTTTCAACTACGTCAACTACACTAAGCATTGGCTAAGGATTTGGACACGAGCACTGCCAAGAGTGGCTAAAGGAGCTCACTGGAGGATTAACCGCTCTGGAGCATGAAGTTTTTTTATCCGACGCTCTTGTGGAAAAATTTGGAGACCTTAGGACAACCTTCGTCCACAACTACTTCAACTACATCGATTGCCCAACCACGACAACTCGAGATGGTACCAGAGGCGAAGGCCTTGGAGGCGAAGACCTGCGCGCCAAGATGACACTAGAGGCGGAGGCCTTGGAGGCAAAGACCTATGCACCAAGATGACACCATAGGTAGAGGCCTTCGAGGCGAAGACCGGCGCGCCGAGATGATACCAAAGGCGGAGGCCTTGGAGGCGAAGACCTGCGCATCGAGATGGCACTAGAGGCGAGGCCGTGGAGGCGGAGACCCGCATGCACCCTGAGAAGATAGGGATGAAGACGCGCGCATCAAGAAGATTTAAGAGATCAAGACCTACGTGTCGAGCAGAAGGAGTCGAAGCTCGAAGATGAAGACATCCACAAGACGAAGGCACCTAGAGCTAGAAGCCTCGGGACTTAAAAAACATGTATAAGCTAGAGTTGTGCACGCACTCTTTTCTCCATGCCCTCCCCCCAAGGTTTTTGGGATGGAGTTTTTAGTGAGGTGTGCACGTGTGTTTGCGAAGGTCAATCCTCGCAACCAAGGTCATAGTTCGATTGCGCCTCTTCTAGTATGTGCATCTACTAGGTCATTGTAGTACCGATCATAACCTAGTCCATAATGGGCTACTATTGGGACATGTCATATTCATATGGACCAAGTCCCTAGAAAAGGACCAACTAGTGTTAGTGGAGTGACTTGTAAATTCAGCCCCCACGGGGGTAGGGGGGTCGCTTGTAAGCTATCACTTGCCTATATAAATACTAAGTGCATGAGGGTAAGGGGGCTCTATCTCCTCTCTCTCACTATTTTTTCTATAAACATTAGTTATCGCCTTACTCTCTCCTCTCGTGTGTTGGAGCCTTCTCCCGTTGGCCTCCTCCAGGAGTCTTCACCTCTCGCATCCTGTTTTCAAAACCAATGTTCCAACAATTTGAAACTAGCACATCAAACATCTATAGCAATATGATACAAGTTTTAAAATTTCAAGAATTACGAGCTGCAAAGAGAAAATTTTAAGAATTATGAGCTACAAGCTATAAGTTTTTTGGGTTTTTTTTTTGAAATGTGAGTTCTTAGGAATGTAATTTCAACAAAACAAAAACAAATACTTCAAAGCAAAATAGTGAGCATACATAACTAAAAGTATATATTATCATTTCAAACTAGCAAATAGCAAAAATCATATAGTATATAAGTTCTATTGTAACACTAATGCAGAATCTAAAACTTTTAAAACTATGAGCCAAAGAGGAAAAATACTAATCAACCCTAGCAAACCATGGAATCGGGAGTGCACTAGCAGGTGGGACGGCGCTTAGAAATGTTAGCCCTACATAGAATTCCATCTCGGAATCATATTTAGAACGATAGTTCTCTAACAAAGAGGAGGAGGGAAACTTGTAAGTGCAATCAAGCTCTAAGTGGGTTTTGGCGTTGATGACCACTGAATTAGGGGACTAATGAGATTTACGAAGATGACATGCAGGAAATAAGATGAGGAGTTGATGTACAGGTCCAAAGGTATCCAATGAGCTAGATGGTGGTGTTTCTGGATCAAGGCGTTTAAATTAATTCATATTTTGAATCTTGAGTTTAGGAAACGTCGTACTATCAAGAGGGATCCTAGGATTCTCGGGTACCTGTGGACCAAGTGCTCTAATCTTCAAATCAGTCACAAAACACAACTCCAAGCCTGACCAGCCAACACAAATCTTGTTTTACCTCTCTGGGTCAAGGCGGCAAGGCAAGGTCACAAGATATGGTGGGGATTCACGTGTTTAAGTGCGGCAAAGGCCACACTTAACTCCGACCGTTGGGTCCGTGGGGTATAAATACCTATCGTTTTCACGCGGCGGTCTGCCGTGCCTATACGCAAGTAGCGTTGTCGCTACGTAGTGATGCAGCGGTGTTAGCGCAAGTTTTAACGTCTCGATTTTAGGGGTCGCCCATTCACTCTCTCTGTGGTCACTTCCATCGATCCTACAAAAACTCATATACCAGCTTCTTACCTTGATCATTAGCCAAAACAACAACGAAGCCCGCTCAGGAAACGCCCATTGTGTAGGCCTGGCCCCCTTGCAAACGAACCGACTCAAGCGTATGGAACATCGAAAGCATCAGACATGGCTCGTAAACATCGTTAGTGTCACAGATAGTGTGTGCCGCCAGAAATAGTGCCGTAGCAGTTGTTAGCAGTATATTGTAACAACTTCTGTATTTCCTCCAATCAAATCTACTGTGAGAGTGCAAGCTTCGGGTACAGCATGCAATCTTAAGAGATGTGTGAGCAGGAGAGACGAATCGACGCACAGAGTGAGGTGGGAACACAATAGCTAACATTCATAGCCCGCAGCTTGGAGGAGCCGTAGTACTTTTACGCATGAGGCGTGGATATACCGGCCGGTGAGTGCGCCGGTGAGCAGAGGAGCCGCTTGGTCGCCGGAGCGCAGGAGCCGCACTCAATTCATAGCGCTTGCAGTATGCAGGGCGACGCATGAGCCGGGCGCAGGCAACCAATCCTGACCATGTGATGGGCAAAGCTTTTCGGCCTGGGCGGTGGGTGATGAGAGAGAGTGATGGGAGGGAAGGGGCTCCACGAAGCCGACATGGCAATCTCGCAAGAGATAGGGTTCAGCAGTGTGGCTTACCTGCGCAAGGAAGCAAATGGAGGGGAAGTTTCACGCACTATCGGGAGAGGAATGTATCTCGAGCCCTGGACGGAGCTGAAACCAAGGTGTGCCATCGTCAGGAGGCAAGTAGAGGGAGGCGTATGGACAATCCGGGCGATCACCGTGGGGCGCAGCAGAGGAGACGACATGGATCGACGCGGCGCATCGTGCTTGAGCAGGTAGGAGGCGGCGACTCGGGACGCAAACGCAGAGCCGAGAGAGATGAGGCGTAAGATGTGGCGTGAACGCACTCGCCGAAAGCGCGCGGCTTAGAAGTGCGGCTGGGCTGAGCGCACGAGCCAGGCCAGCGTACCGCGTGGTGGCGGCTGATCATGAACCCGGGCACCGGAAGCTTCCACATTAAGCCGTGAGCGTATCCAATCCGCCGGTAGATACAAATCGCATATGTCATGAGGGGAGTGCAGAGTAACATACAGTGTGGCAAGGCAGGAGTATTAGCCAGTAGATCCTCATTAACTTATCTTACTATTTATTAGTATATATAATATGACGCCTCAGCAGGTAATCATCCTGGGGCTACGCGACGACTTTTGTACTCGCGGTCTTTTTAAAAGGCCTCCTTCTCCCTGCTTTTCTTCAAAAAGACCCATTCACGGTTTTCTTCAAAAGCCCCCTAGTCAAGGTTTGTGACTGAGCAGCACCCGGGCTTCTTCAGGCTTAATGCCATTGGCCGCAAGGCAAATACGTTGGCCACTTCGCTGACGCCAGTCAGCATCTCGACGCACCATGGATCCCGTGCTCACGCTGGCCGGAGTTTTATGCATGCCATGAAGCAGCAAGCATTTCAAATTCATCCTCCCGAAAGTATCCCGGCCCCGCCCATTCATCCATTCAAGCAAGCGGAGTCGTGGCTCTGATGCGGGCCACCCACCATCCCCAACACACACAGGACCATATGTAATATTTTGGGCCTTCAAATTTCCTTGGCCCATGGATGGCGCGCAGAGAGCGACGCCGCTAGTAAGCAACACTCCTTCAAGCGACGGATCAGAAAGTACACGCAGTCTCGAGAAAGCGGCTACGCTTTGGTTAGGTGACATTTTGACCACTTTTGCAAATTGGGAGTGTATGCTGCAGAAACCACCATCTTCCTATGCAAAACTATGCGAAAACTCAAATCACAAACCCTGCAAGATTCTAATCTAATGGCGTATGTGTAAAGGTCGCATTAGTTTAGCACTTAAACCCTCCCACTTCCTCCATATCTCTATCTATCGCCAATCACCCCTAGGATCCCTCGAGCCCACCGCCAAGGACTGTGGGTGATTTTGCAAAAGTGAGATTAACTCATTTGTTTTGTGTATTTTATTGCATAGTTAGAGCAACTCCACAGTTTCGCAAAACCGTTTGGCACTCAGGCACGAACACGCCTTTAGTCGCGGTGGAGTGAGCACGCAGTCAAGCATATGTGGCCGAGTGCCACCGCCGGATGTGGGTCGGGAAGTCACCGCGCTGCGATGGAGGCGACTCGATGGGAGACGACAAGTAGTGCATGCCAGCCCACAACGCCATAGCTCCCACATACGCGGCCGCGCGATCGGCGCTAAAGACTCCTCTTCCACGCCCCACGCGAGGCCACGACCGCGCGAATGCTCGCGCTACCTCGCGCCACTCACGCCGCTGGGCCAAGTACCGGCTGTCCGCTCCGCAGGAGATCTCGCTTGTCCCGGAGGCTGACGTGACGCCACGCGCTCGCCTCGCCAACTGGGCGCTAAGTTTGTCGCCGCTCATAGGCTTCGTGGCCTCCGGCGGCCGGTGTGCGTATCTCTCCCCGCGGACCGAAGGCCGAAGATCCCAAGCTAGTTTCGATGTCAGCCGGCTACGCGTGAGAAGCAAGAAGAAACGCTGCGGAGTAGAAGAGAGTCCGCGCACGGGGTAGGGGAAAACCAACGAGGGGAGACCGCGGTTTTGCCAAAAGCCCTAACGCCACTAAAATGCTAAAGGATGGCCCTGGGCTACTAAACTCACTCATACCAAAACCCATTTTGCCAACCTATTGAAGAATCATTTTGTAGAGTGACATTAAGAATGTCAAACTCATTTGTCAAACCATCGAATTGCTTCTTAATTACTACAACTACAAATCAGCGATAGCTAGTGTATTATGGTTGTAAAAGACAATGAAAATTTTGCGAAATGCATATTTGTTTGGCCCCCTTTTTTGAGTAGAGTTTGGCCCCCTTTATTTTGTCGCCAGGCCCGTCACTGTTCGTCTTCGTCGCCGGCATTTCAATCCTTCAATCGCTGCGATGTTGAGTGCCTCGGCTTAGGAAGAGCAAGGTTACTGCAGAAACAAGAAGAGCACGGGTGCTGGCTGCCGCCAGCGTGTCGGCGGCGGGTCGGAACCCTAGTGTTTGACGGAAGAGGACGGCGTGGCCTCCCTCCACCCCAGCTCGAGTGCTCTCGGCACGGCGCGTTATGACGGCTCCATCCCTCCATGCAGGACCCTGCGTGGAGGTGTGTTCCCCGGCACGGCGACAGCCCATCGTCGCAGCAGTTTCTTCATTTCTTCCATCTGCTACCGCTTGCGGGATTCGGCTAGAGTACCGGATTCGATTTCACACCATACATTGGGATCCATAGGTAAAAATCACTCGATCGGATAATGCCCTGCTCCTCTGCACGCTGTAGACAATTTACCTGCTTCGCATCAAGTTTCTGTTGCAAGTGAATCTCTGCAGCGGCCAGTGCAGTGAAACATACTTTTGGTCTCGAAATTATATGTGATATTTAGGTGGGGCTCATAGTTTGATATAATGATTGAATTAGGAATTCACATGACACCCACTCGCGAAGGGTGGCTAGCTCTGTTGATTTTGACTCGTATATGGAATCACTCTTTGAACTGTAAAAGTAACAGGCTGGGTCCTTAGTGACGTCCTGCACTGAAGGCACGTAGAGACTCCATGCATCATTTCCAAAGAAAGCAGCGTGTAGGTTACTTAAAGTTCAGGCTGCAGTGGTCATTGAAGTGGGGAAAATTGCCCAGTTATTTGTTTTTGGGTAGGAATTATTCAATTTGCACACTTGTTAACCTCAGATAGCACACACTGTGGTTTTTGAAATGCATCTTAAATCTGCACAGAAATGGTTCTGGGCAATGCCTTGTTCCTTATTTTTCTTAACCTTAATGTGCGTCGCAATTTTTATGAGCTATTTTGGTAAAATTGTGTATGTTTGCTGCAGGATAAGGACACACGTCCACTCCAATGGGTTTATGAGCTATTTTGGTAATCAACCACACAATTTCCATTTGCATTGGTGCACCCATCTATACTCGCTACTACTAATTCAATCATTATCCAAACTACTTACTGGAGATCATATCTCTACTGACTATTCTTGGCATTTGTGCAAAGAAGCCATTTCACTAATTTATATTTCATCACCAGTAACTGCATAGCAGCTAAATATTCAGTGGCCCGTTGATGTCACTCTGTAAAGCGTTACATGGATACAGTACTCGCACTCCTTTGTGAGGGTAAGGTACTGGATCATTTATGCATACAATGTGATTGCTGCCTGTTGTGCCGCAGGGTACATGTAGATGAGATGAGATTGTTGACAAGGGCAATCTGATATACAAGATCGATGTCTTCCTTATTTTCAAGCATATTCTGGAGCTGCTAAACTCTGGAGATTTTGATGGCA
>JADLZK010004847.1:0-60167 GCA_015847255.1 Hyparrhenia diplandra | reverse complement strand
TTTATATAAAAGTATTGTTACAGTATTTTTTTATAAAAAAAGAGAGTAATGTTACAGTTAAATTAAGGAAATGGACGATGGCAATGCTTTTTTTTTTTACTAGTGCTTTTGCGAAATGATAATGCTTCACTCCACTATTCTTGAGAAAGAACTCGATGACCCGACTCAGTCTCTACTCTCTAGGGTTTGATTGGTTGGCAACAAAAAATTGTCCTGTGAAGATTTTTGGCAAACAAAAAAGTTGGGCAAAAAGAAAAGGTTGCTAAAGTTTTAACGAGGAAAATACAATAAGTTAACCAAGACTAGTCAAAATTATACCAAAAAAAAAATCTTTGGCATGTCAAATTTTGATACACAATACCGCTCACAACACACTTGCCCCAAAACCACACGGCAGCGACCGGCGAGACCAGGATCCTGTAGGGGACAGGGACCGGGGAGTAATCGGGACCTCGGCTACCACTACCATCCCGTACTCGTGCAGGAAGGACGCTCTGACAGTACGTCGGTATGACTCGCCCAGTCATACATCGCTGTCGTTTGTGTACTCCCTCCGTCTCACTGAGTTTGTCACCCTGGATTCCGCTTGATCTTATTCGATGTTTTAGCCTTATTCATTTTTTTTACACAAATATAATTTATTTTGTTACGACTTACTTTATCAATGAAGATACTAAATATTGATTAATTTATTTTATAATTTACATAAATATTTTGAATAAGCACGGACGATCAAACACGTGAAGTTCAAAAAGCTCAAAAACGACGAAGTCCATGGACGGAGGGAGTACAGCCTTGTCGCCGAACGCCCGCAGCAAGTCAGCACGTGAAGGCGCCACAGGTCGTGCTTGGCAACCGGGGAACGGCATTGGAGGCCGACCCGCGCGCTCTCGCTCACCTCTCGATGCCCGGACCGGGCTCAATAGCCTGTGGCTCCGGTCGATCGGCCTACGCGACTCACGACTCACGACTCACAAGGACGACCAAGCGCAGCACCGGACGATAACCCAATGCCGTGCTGGCACGAACCGGCGTCACGGCGTGAGCAAGACACCTCGCTGGATCATTGGCTCGACGCGCAGACTCGCAGTGTCGGACGAGCACTGAGAGCCCTGCGTCTCTACTCCGCGAGGTGTGTACGTGCCGGTGTCCGAGATGCCGCACGCACGCCGGTAGAAAAATCGTCTGTGTGTGGCGTAAGCCCCCGCGACTTTGCTGTGCACGTGTGCGACGAGCTTATTTTTAGATGTCGACACGCTATACCGCTTCGAGCCGCACAATCCAGAAGGGCAACGACCAGCGACCAGCAAGTAAGCTCTCGGAGGGAGCATTGATCCGTGACACGTTGCGTTTTTATTTACCAGTGCACGAAGCGGTACGCCGTAGGCGGCGACGACCACGAGATGGCCGTCCCAGACGGTCAGGTTGGACCACGGGCCGACCGGCCGCTGTTTCGCGAAGGCCACACGTACCGACATGCCTTGCGCGTTTGCCGCGACGAGCCACCATTGTTTTTTCACTGCGCGTGCACCGAGACGCCGCCCGCCGGCCGGCTCGCGCGGCGGGTGACCGGGGCTTCGCCAGGCCTGCCTTCCGGCGGCGGTCCGTGAGCGTGAGGCCGCGGAACGAGGCGCGCGTCGGGCCTCGCGGCGCAACGGCGTCGTGTCGACGTCGGCACGTTGCGCGCGCGCCGTGCGCGGCGCGCTTGTACACTACAGTACAGTCTACAGGGTGCCGCCCCTTGCGATTCGCTGCAGGGAGTGCCGAGTGCACTTTCGGAAGCTTTCGGCTCGCGCCGTGATATCCTTCGACTCGTAATGACCGGCCCATTGCGGAGAAACGTGACCCGGAACTGGGCCTCATGTCGCCGCCTTTCACTTTCTCCCTTTTCCACTAAGAACTTTTTTTTTTTTTTTTTTTTTTGCCTTTTATAGTTTTAGCGAAGTGGGTTCCTGATCCTGACTTCACGTAGAAAAAGGCTAGTGATGGGCTGTTCACCTTTTCAACTTTTTACTGGAGGAATGGAATCCAAATGTGTCTCAAGCTTTTAATACACGACGTAGAATATTTATATTTTGTTTTACCGAGTTTGTGAGTGAGTATCTGATGTTAACGATGAAACTATGGAAAACAGAGGGGTCCATAGGCCTAGGATTCTACAAGTCGACGGAGATTGTATGGCCAAATTAAGAAGAACACTGGGAAGGAAAGATAGTCAAGGGTGAGAACAATGAGACAGTCCTAAATTATAATAAGTCATTCTAACTTCTCCAAATTAAGTCATTCAAATAGTCTAAGCATATCAAATTTAACCAAATTTATATAATAAAATAGTACTCCCTCCATCCAAAAATCTCCGCCGTTTTAGCAAAAAATTTTTTTCCAATAATCTCCGCCGTCTTAGGATATTACGGCTATCTTGCATGCGCATCACTCCCCGGGATACTACGCCATTGCCTTCCCATTTGCTACTCTAGTCTTGCATGCCTCGCATGCACCTCAAGGGAGAGGGTTCGGTTGGATGCCTATTAATAGGCAATTAAGGCCGGAGTAACGATTAAATGAAGAACTTGGCTCATGGCGGTACCGTACTTTCACGACCTTCCTTGGCCATGCACAACAAAAAAAATACGGAGATTTTGGATGGAGGGAGTAACATTCATGTTATGATACCAAATAAGTATTGTTACATTTTTATCATTATTTTTTCATAGTATATTAAGTTTAATGACATAAAATTTTATAATTCTCTCTATAATTTTAATCAAACTTCAAATGTTTTGTCTATCCAATTTTTTCCAACAAAGTTGGAATGACTTGTAGTTTGAATGGACTTAAACTGACATGTCTGAAAAGTGTCTTCCTATTGGGTACAGGAGCCCCTTGTGAGCAAATATTTTAAGTTTTAATGGTGATGTGTTTTTATAGGCGACGTCTCCATCAACAACGAGACGCTTTTGATGACTTCGTCGATCTTGACGATTTGCCAATCTAGTTCTCGCCAACGCCCTCAACACGCTCATAGAGGTTGGGTTTTGCGACGCTCGCGTGCGTGTATACTGTGTGTAACGGATGACTTGTAGACATGTCCACATGGGCACATGGCATAAGGCCACATCTATGAACCACGTGACTTTGAGGCTTTAAGAACCATCGAGAGGCCGAAATTCAAAATTTGTAACTTGGAGGCGTATGGCTACCAAGAAATTGTACCTCGATGTTGGGACTGCTGATATAATATTAATTGGTGTACCTCTTGAGTTTTCATGGACCGTTAAAAAAATCTTCATGCCTTGACCACGCCAGTGATAGGAAAAAGACATCCTCCATGGATGATGGATTCCTTTTTTTTACAGGTTGGATGATGGATTCCTTGGAGCAAATACAGGAGCAGCGAAAGAATTTGTTTAGGGCGAACCTACTTACAGGAGTACTAGGCATTGCGCCCAGTCTAATCGTATATGCACCCCTTAGCACAAGCCTATGCACTCATACGTCAAGCACACCTGTCTCTTATTTTTACTCTAGTTTGACAACTATTTTAGAGTATGGATTTTCTTTTTACATGGAAAGAAAACTTCCATTAATCACTGGTTACAAGGCAATCATAAGCAGATAAAAATATTTGCATCTCGTATCCCTGCATTGGCGTCATTGGTCTTCTTCCGTCGAGAGTTCCACGATCCAGTCCAAATATTTGTATTTGCTTCATTCTGTACTCGCCAAATTATGCCATTTTTTTATGTAGCAAGCAAAATATTACGTCCTTTTGCTGTGCGCGCTGCAAGATATGCAAAGCAGCAAGCAAATTGAAGCAGTCAGCACAGTTTGTGCACTTAATTTGGGTGGGCGAACCGATTTTCCCGGAACGGGTCCAGGAACGAGACGCGTCAGCTTGCCACGGTCCATTCCTACCAATTTCATCAGCAAACGTGTTGTGACGAATACTCCGTACGAGGGTGGTGGCTGACGATCACAGCCATGACATGAGCCATCATTAAGAGCCAGCCAGTCTTAACGAAAATCGTTCAGAATCCACTGGTAAGTGAACGGCACTCGCCTACCGGGCGTCGACTCACGCCGGCGGCACCATCGACCTCTTTCTTCCCGGTTGCTTATCGGGGAACGAAAGCTTTGGTACGTGGATGCGGTTTTGGCCCAGGCAAGGGCGCGGCAAGGCCATGTTCAACACGGGAACGCAATTTCAGCGAAGGAAAGCCGAACCAGTAATGTCACCACTAAATTTCGAGGACTGGATAAACGGAAAGCAATATTTATTTCTCTGGTCATAAAACGCGTAGTTCCTCAGAATGGGAGTTTATTTATGGCCATTATGTAAAAATTTAGCTGTTCAATTCAACCCACAGCTTAAATTTAGCTGTAAAAAAAAAATGGAGAGTGATACCATAGCAGCAGGAAACCAGCCAGACCTGCCCCGTCCGTTCAGCCCTGGGGTGGTGGGCCCAGCTGTCAGAACCGCTCAGCAGGCCAGCACAGAAACGAGACGACACGGCATTTGTTGCCGTTTTGTAAAAAGTCTAAATAATCCCCCTCAACTATTGGACCTGGAATACTTAATCCCTCACCTATAAAACCGGACGTTTAACACTTTAAACTATGTCATACCGCTTAATTTACCCCCTGATGGTTTGGGAAGGTGGTTTTGCAAGCGTGGCCGCCCAACCCGGCAGCCCGCGGCCACGGTGGCGTCCATCCCCACGCGCTAGCCGAAGAACCGCACCACCACGGGCGAAGGCCAGCCGGGTGCGCCACCACGGTGCCGCGTGCGGTCGGGGTCTGCACGCATTCGCCCGCGCAAGATCGCCATGGCGGCTCCGCTCACCCCTCCTATCCGCCCGTCGAAGCTTTGCGGGCGATGGCCTGCGTGTCGCGGCGTGGCGTCCACCGCAGCGGGTTCTGGCGCGTTGCGGCGATCGGCGCCGCCGCGGCCAGTTTTCCGTCCGAGTCCAGCGGCCCGGACCTCGTTATGAAGCGTGTCGCCGTCACCGTACCACCGGGTTGAGTTCGAGAGGGCCCTGGCGGGTCGATCCCACAGCGAGTGCGGCCTTGGCGGCGATCAGCGTTAAGCAGTTACCAACCCAGCGGGTCGTGCGATCCATCTTCCCCGTAGTCTTGCCGCGCTTGGCGGGTGCGATCCATGCATCCCGCTGGCGCCGTCCATGCCTCACAGGGGCTTGCGCTGCGCTTCGGTTGGACTAGGCTGGCCGCGTCGGTCTTCAAGCGCATGATAGATAAGCTATTTAGTTCCCCGAGCCACCGGTTCCTAACTCTAATCCCTATTCTTATGTACACGACTCCTAGCGTGAGGGATGGCCATATCTCTTCGGTCTTGATCGGCCTCCGATGCTTAAGTCACCTATATATATAATGGCACGCGGTGATGAATGGAACTCGAGCATTCTCCCACAATTTTTCTCATTCTTACCATCTCCTCGTCGTCCGGGGTTCGACGGGGCTCCTCGAGCGTCTGCGGAGAACCTCTCTCCTCGGCTCCCCGGTCTCCTTGCTCAAGGTGGATTACGAGGGAGGCCTGTACCGCCTCTCTCGCGTCCGCGTCCACCAAGACGATGCCGGTGTCGTCCCACGGTGAGTCTTGTACGTTTTGTAGATCTCGTGGCGGACCACGGAGTATGGCCGCGCCGGGTGGCCTCAGTATACGGGCCGCGGGGCCGCGCCGGGCGCACTGGCGAGCACCATGGCGCTAGGGGAACCAAAGAAGACACAACCCGCCATGGTGCCATGGGCGGACCTCGCCGCAGGTGCGGTGCTCCTGGGCGCAAACTCCTTGGCCTCGACAGTGGAGCCTGGACTCCACCGTGGCTGCAGCTTGGATAACCACGTCCGCTGCAAAACTACCCTCCTAAACCACCTGGGGCTAAATTAGACGGTTTACCATAGTTTAAAGTGTTAAACATCCGGTTTCATAGGTGAGGTTATTATGTGTGCCGCGTTCAATAGTTCAGGGGGTTATCTAGACTTTTTCCTTGCCGTTTTGTTCCAGAACAGGTCGGCTCTCAGGCGCAGCCGGAGTCCAACGCACCTGCACGGCACCGTCCCCCAGGCACGCAGTCTGAACCCTACCCACCCACCCGGCACGCCGGAAGGTGTGCGCCAGCTCGCACGCACCGCCGCGCGCTCCCATTCCCGCAGCCGCAGCGCTGCCCACACCCACACCCCGTCCCCGTCCGTCGGATCCTCTCCCCTCTCCGGAGAGGAAACCCCATTCCCGTTCCCATTCCCATCCAGGCCCTCCTGCCAGTCTGCCACATGTTTTGTCTGTTGCCTCCTGTTCCCGTCCCCTCTCGCCCGGCGCCGGTCCCACCAACCCCCTCCCAACCCCCGGATAAATCCCGCCCGCGAAGGAATTACCCAACTCCCCAAGGCCCATTCCGCGAAACGCGCACGGGAGTGTTTAGGGTTTTTCTACCCCGCACGCCACCACCCCCACCATCACAACAACGCAGACGCGGCCGCGTCCCCCACAACCCCGCCAGAAACGGACGCCACCACCCCTCCTCCCGCCACCCCAGCCGGCGACGCCGTGATGCGGTCGCCGCCGCTGCCGCCACCGTGGCGGCCCCGGCGCCTCCATTCCGCGCTCCCCGCGCTCCTCCTGCTCGTCGTCGTCGCGCTGGCGGCGCGGGGTGCGGGGGCCGACGACCTCGCGAGCGACGCGCGGGCGCTCCTGGCGTTCCGTGACGCCGTGGGGCGGCGCCTGGCGTGGAACGCGTCGGACGCCGCGGGCGCGTGCTCGTGGACGGGGGTCACCTGCGAGAACAACCGCGTGGCGGTGCTGCGGCTCCCCGGGGCGACGCTCTCCGGGGCGGTCCCCGCGGGGACGCTCGGGAACCTGACGGCGCTCCACACGCTCAGCCTCCGCCTCAACGGGATCTCCGGCGCGCTCCCGGACGACCTCGCCTCCGCCACCGCGCTGCGGAACGTCTTCCTCAACGGGAACAGGCTGTCGGGCGGGTTCCCGAAGGCGATTCTCGCGCTCCCGGGACTCGTCAGGCTCTCGCTCGGCGGCAACGACCTGTCGGGGCCCATCCCGGCGGAGCTCGGCAACCTCACGCACCTCAGGGTCCTGCTCCTTGAGAGTAATCGCTTTTCCGGAGAGATTTCGGATGTCAAGCTACCGCCGCTGCAGCAGTTCAATGTCTCGTTCAACCAGCTGAACGGATCCATCCCGTCCTCGCTTCGGTCGCAGCCGCGCTCCGCGTTCCTGGGGACGGCCTTGTGCGGCGGACCCTTGGGGCCTTGCCCTGGCGAGGTTTCCCCCCCCTGCCCCAGCGGGGCAGACACCGTCGCCGACGCCTGCAGTTCCCACTGGCGGTGGCGGCGGCAGCGGCACAAACGGTGGAAGTGGGGAGAAAGTGGCCACAAGAGCAAGAAGCTCTCCGGTGGCGCCATTGCCGGAATCGCTGTAGGCTCCGCCTTGGGCGCCGCAATTCTCCTCTTCCTTCTCGTCTGCCTCTGTCGCAGGTCGGGAGGCACCAGGACGCGGTCTCTGGAGATGCCGCCACCTGCTCCAGCGGCGGCTGCTGCTGCTGCTGCTGGCGGCAGGAAACCTCCCGAGATGACCAGCGGCGCTGCTGTAGCGCCGTTGACCACAATAGGCCACCCCAACGCTCCTATCGGCCAGTCGACGTCCGGTAAGAAGCTTGTCTTCTTTTTTGGTCAGCGGCCGCCGTGGCACCTTTCGACCTGGAGGACCTGCTGCGCGCATCGGCTGAGGTGCTCGGAAAAGGAGCGTTCGGGACGACATACAAGGCAGTGCTCGAGTCTGGGGCAACCGTGGCCGTGAAGCGCCTCAAGGACGTGACTCTTTCTGAACCTGAGTTCCGTGAACGCATTTCTGAGATTGGTGAGCTTCAGCACGAGTTCATTGTGCCACTCCGTGCTTACTACTACAGCAAAGATGAGAAGCTACTTGTTTACGACTTCATGCCCATGGGGAGCCTCTCTGCAGTCCTGCACGGTGAGATCTTGACCCCCCTCATCCCCCAAGTTTCTGTTCCATATTATTATCTGCTTATGATTGCAGCATCACCATTTTGCTGTACGTGTGCTTGTGAGTACCACGGGCATTGCATGTTCTTGGGTGGTAGGTGTAGAGTATTGCTTGATTTTTTTTTCATATGTTTTAAGACTCATGTTGGTTAGGAGATACTCCAAATTGTTTTTTCGTTTGAATATTCGTACTCTCCTGTGAATAGGACTTGATTTTTTGTCATGGTCTTAAGAGACAAAGTCAAAATCAGTTGGGATGGAATTGTTATTTATCTTACTTGATATCCAAAGCACTTGGATTATGTGTGATTATTTACTGGGTATTACTAGGGAAGTTGCATTGAGTTTTGACTCAGATTTATGTGTTCTGTGATGTCGACATGGAAGCTCTAATGAAATATTTGTCATGACACTTCCCCTTCCGCTAATTGGTCGCTTACTAGTTCTCAACTCTCAAGTTGAGAAAGCGTCCAGATCACTGATTACTTGGTTATCATTTTGTATTTTCTTGGGATTTTTCATTTTAGTTATCTTTGATCTCTGCTTTACTGGTGGAATATTCTGGATTGATTAAAGAAGATAATCACTTGAGGTCATTATAGTTTGTGAAATGGTACTAATGAAGCTTGCTCTCTGCTTTACCTGATCAAGATGTTCTTTGTTGCTCTAATGTACTGTCGTTTTAATTGTCTTCGTTGACCAGTAGTTTGGTTGTGACTTGGTCTCACTGTCTGGATTTCATTTTATTTAACAGGCAACAGAAGTTCTGGTCGTACACCACTTAACTGGGAATTAAGGTCAAGCATTGCTCTAGCTGCAGCCCGTGGTGTTGAGTACATCCACTCAACAAGCTCAACGGCTTCCCACGGTAACATCAAGTCATCCAATGTTCTCTTGGGAAAAATCATATCAAGCACGTGTATCAGACAATGGCCTTAACACTCTTGTTGGTCCATCATCTTCACCGTCTCGCACTACTGGATATCGCGCACCTGAGATTATTGATTCCCGGAGGGTTTCTCAGAAGGCAGACGTGTACAGCTTTGGTGTTCTGTTGCTTGAGCTGGTCACAGGCAAGGCCCCCAGCCAGGCTGCTCTCAATGATGAGGGAGTCGACCTTCCCAGATGGGTGCAGTCAGTTAATCGCTCTGAGTGGGGTTCAGAGGTGTTTGATATGGAGCTCATGAGACATCAGACCAGCGGGGAACCGTTGGCTCAGCTTGTGCTGCTTGCTATGGACTGCGTAGCACAAGTCCCAGATGCCCGGCCGTCAATGGCGCATGTTGTTATGCGGATAGAGGAGATCAAGAAGTCAAGCGGCGCCTCAAACGTCGAACAAGTTGATGATCAAGCTTCCAAGGCTGAATCGGAGGTGCCGACCAATCCGTTTGCTACTTGATCTCAATTGACCTGAGAGAGAGAATCGGCTACAATTTAGCCTGCATTCAATCGATTCATGCATTTGATGAATCCTATCTTCGACTGAGTTGAGTCAAACTGTTTTTCCATCTTTTAGCCTATTGGATTTAACGGGTAACCTGATTGTCGAAAGTAGCATGGGTGCTCAGCACCCAGTGCTGCGGAAGGTGATTGGCGGTGTGTTTAGGGACCAGTTCTAAAGTGTGATTGCTAAATTGCTGTGCTCATTCTAGCCTTGATTAGGTTGGTTTTAGCTTGTAGCTGCTGCTGCTGTCTTTTGGATAATCCATGTGTAATTACTCATCTAGTGTTTTGAATTTTTTTTTGCCGGATTAATCTCTCGTTTGATTTGTCCTACTAGTTGCTTGCGGATGTGATTTTTGTGGGGTCATGCTTTGGAAAGTTTGGTGGTCTACTGTTAATACGGTGGATGCTGATTGATGGCGGCATTGTCATTGTCATCAGTCCGCGAGACCGCGAAAGCTACCTGGGCCTTGTTTAGATTGCTAGAAATTCTAACCTTTTACCTACTTTCTCTCCATCACATCATATTAAATACACCAAAAAGGCGTATGTTTGGAGTATTAAATGTAGGTAAAAGAATAACTAATTACACAGTTTAGATGTATATTGCGGTACGATTTTTTTGTTCTGGATTCTCCACGATAGGATGATATTTATCACTAACAAACTAAACGTCTTCACACAATTATGCGATGTGACATTCGGTTCCAAATATTTGTCATCTAAACAAGGCCGCTATCTCATGAGTCATGAAGGTGCGAGTCGTGACCTGGTGCCACGAAACTTGTTTTCGGTGCCTGTTTTTGAAATCGGAGTGATTGGTTGCAGGTCCCGGCCTGATATCAGTAGTGAATGTGATGTGCCTGTCGTCGAGCACTGTTTGGCGTTTGCTCATTGATAGTAGCTGACATGGTACTCGCTGATAATTGAAGGCGAGTGGGGCTGCGACGCCCAGCCCCAGCCCGCAGGATTCCGAAACCACGAAATACTACCAGCGGCGCACGCCCTGAAGGGCCTGAACTCTGGCTCCAAGATAGGGGTGGGGTGGTGGGTGTTGCCCGCGTCGAAATTGCTGAGCGAACGGGCGAGAAGAAGAGAACTGCCCGCAGATGATTCTCTTGTGGTTGGTTTCTTCCCTCCTGATTCCCGTGGTTGCTCGTTCCGGTAGAGCAAGAAGCTCAACAAACTGGCCGATTTTTTCTCAACACGAACCTACTATGCATTGTGCACGACAGACAGCACGAGACGGAACTGAGGCACGGAGCTCATCCGTTGTTCCGTGGTAGGTCAGCTGCATTCTTGTCCCGTCCCGGCGTCTCGGCTAGGCCGACCAAATCTGAGAAATCCCGTGCTTCCATAGCCCGGTCCCATTCCCATCCCGTCCGTCACATGCGGTGACGAGCCTCTCCCGTATCGGCTCGGCGCCACCACAGGTCCACAGCACGTAGGCAGCCCCCGTACCGGACCCGGACCGGCTCATCACGAGGGTTGGGACCAGACGTCCGTGCGGAGCGTGGAGCAGCCAGCAGCGGGACTGGAGGCGGGACCGCGGGAGCGCTCGTCTCCGGTCCAGGAGCACCGGTACTGTGTTCGCGGGGACCACGTCTCGGTGGCTGAAACGTGAGCGCGTTGTCGTCGTGGATCACGGGCACTTGCCTCCTCTCTCGTGTCTCCTTCCTACAGGCTCTAGTACGCTCTAGTACCGCGCCGCCGTCGAAATCTCGTGAGGTCTGACAAGACGTGCGTGGCTGGCTTGCCATGTTTGCCGCCGCCACGGAACAAGTCTGATGCGGGTGCGCCGAGTATTCCATAAGTGCATGAATTACTCGTACAGTATGCTACCTGGTTTTAACGGCAGGCGTTGCCAGGTTGAACCGCGTCATGCATGCAGCTCGATCAGCGCTGACCGCTGAGCATCCACACTTTGAGCAGGCTCAGAACGTCTGCTTCGTGCTAGTTATTGGGACGGCTTTGCTAAACATTTTGAACACGTAGGCAGGTAGGTGGGTGAGAAGTTGACCAAACGCATCAGGTTTTCAGATTAAGAACCGTGATTTTGACAAACTTTCATGCCTCTATTGACCAGTACCACGCCCAGCGATGTTAGGTGGGAACAGTAAGCAGCACGCACGGCGAGACCTTATTAAACAAAGGGAACTAGTTTCCGCCAGATGATACTACTACTATCCTTTGTTTTTGTCTAATTATTACTCTGACCCGTCAGGTATGTTTTTGTCTAATTATCACCTCACCTCTGGTTTTGGAACCTTGACTTCATAGCAACAAAAAGATGGTCTCTTCCTCCCTCCTAGAAGTACCAAAATTCTCACACAGGTAAGCAAGTTATACTCTTGTATATATTTTACTCTAGTTTTTAACACTAGTCCACTCAATCATCTTTGAAAAAACATGTCCCAAGCAAATACTACACGGAATCAAGGAAAGCACACATCAACATCTTCTAGAATTATTCCTAATGCAAGAAAACAAAACAAAAATGTGCAAACAAAACCAAGAGTCTTAACTTTGAGCGCATTTGGTTTTGCCGCACACCGGTAGCCAATGTGTCATCTCCGGGTCAGAGTGTGTTACGTTTAGACGAAAAGCGTGCATCTGGTAATCATCGTTCAAACGAAAAAGAAAAAGAAGAAAAGCATCTGAAAATGTGACATGTATGCATGTCCAATTGTCGTGTCCTGTGTACTCCTGTGTCCGTCGCCTTCCACAGTGCGAGGATGTTGTTGGCCAAAGGCGACGCTCGCAGGCTAAATAAGCTGAGAGCGACGGAGGCCACTCTTTTCCAGCATGCCACATCGGCCTGTGTCGAAGTCTCAAAGACTCTCTAGAATATACTAGTGAGAAAAAAAGGTATGGACATGAGACTCTCGCATAGTCGCGTCGAATAGTAGGTGGTGATGATTTTTGTTTGGGACGATGGATAGTCTTTGCCAATGCTACGTGTAGAGATGGATACTGGAGACGTTTTGCTAAGTTTAAACTTGTTGGGGACTGTGTACTTATTAGTCATTTTCAGTGACTACATACATCCGACACCTGTCAGTGTTATGTTTTTTCGGTCAATGGTCGCTCTCCTACTTATCCGATCGATTGACGTCTGTTTGATGTCTCTTTTTTTTTCAAAAAAAAAGAAAAGAGGTTTCAGATGAAGGACCATGATTTTGACATTGCTTTGAGTTTTATATATGCCTCCATTGACTAATATGCTAAGAATGTCTGGTAGTATTGTTAAGTAAGGGAAAGAATATGTTAATACTCCCTAAAACATGTGAACTTAATTAGATCCTTCCTCCTTGTAATCGAAACCTACCTAACCATGCACACGTTTGGTTGGATCCTTGACTTCACAACAGTGTTCTCCTCCTGCACAATCCAAAATTATTCTCTGGTGTACTACTATTATCAAGTGGGGGAAAGAATATTGGGTCAACAGGTAAACACAAATTGAAGATTATACAGCAAACAGTTCAAAGATATGTGTTGAACAGTAACAATTCTGTGCGTCCGTCATTAGAGCAACCACAATGTTGTCCATAGAACCGCACATATGATTAAAA
This sequence comes from Hyparrhenia diplandra, assembly GCA_015847255.1. Lineage (NCBI taxonomy): Eukaryota > Viridiplantae > Streptophyta > Magnoliopsida > Poales > Poaceae > Hyparrhenia > Hyparrhenia diplandra. The sequence continues at coordinate 47,118 of JADLZK010004847.1, read as the reverse complement.
TATGTTGTAATCAAACATTTGGAAGCGAAATCCATAGAGCGGTTCACGGTTGTGGGTACCCATAGTGCTATGGGCAGCCCGTCTCCCTCTCCACTGTGGGATCCACCGCCGTAGAATGGTTGTCCATATATCATTGATTTGCATCTACCACAACTTCACCCACCGTTGTTGGGACCCATCCTTATAGACCGCTTTAGCCATAAACATTCTGGCGGTTGCTCTTAGTATTTAATAAGTTTGAGCCCCCGTTTGAGAGAGCTTGCCGCCCACATCACACACCTCGAAGTTTCCCCAGGACAACCCTGCACCGCCTGTCCCTAAACCTCAGTTGAGGAACACAACCATAACAATCGTCTCCGACTCACGGCCACGTAAAACTTTAGAACCCTAAAATTGACCACAAGGAATAGGAGAAAACACAGCCATGTGGCGCCATGTCATGTCATCACTGCCAAGAATCACCTGGTAAGGGCACGTACATCGCAGGCTAACAGGGGTATTAGCCTCAGCCTCCACGTCGATATTGAAAAAAAGAATTATTTTTTTCTCTCCGGCTAGCATCTCCCCGCCGGCTTGTCCCGTTCCCATCCTGCTCCGCCGCAAGAAAAGACATTGCATGCAACATCCTTTTCACCTTTATCCTGCCCCAAGGCCACGAGTTCACGGGCTCCAACGCGGATTCGAAGCGTTGGCCTCTACTATTTGTCGATGAGGATATCGGGTTCCTCTGCGAAGTAACAACAGAGGCCTCTGCGGGGCTACAACAGACGTGACATGGATTTCAGTTGCCTAGGTGGCCGCTGAGGCTGTACGCCACCTTGGCGCGATGGACAAGCCCTAACGCGACACGCAATGCAAGTGCCGTAGTCATGTCCTTGCACAACAAGCCGGCCAACCTTGTTGGCCAAAGGCGACGCTCGTGGTCTACGCTGAGAGTGACAAAGGCCACAATTTCCTCTCTTTTTTTCCTTTTTTTAAAAAGGGGGAAACACCTCACTTTCCCAGCATGGCTCATCAAGGCTCGTGTCAAAGTCCCAAAGACTAGAATTATGCAGCTATCACTTGGAAATTCGGAGTAGCGGTAGACGACCAGTAATTTGTCCCATGAATGGTGATGGTGGTTTCCTTTTTCTTTTCAACAGAATAGGTGATGATGACTTTTGGAGTTTTGGGATGGTGTTGCAAAGGTGAAGGCTAGATGCTAATGCCTTCTCTAATACTCCGATGGACTTGGGACTTGGGAGCTTTTGCTAGTTTTACTTTCTACTTTGGACTACTTGGGATTTGTACAGGCCACTACTGTACTTTCTGACTGCAGACCGCTGGAAAAGGATTTGTAGACGGTGATTACCTTGGTATACTGATGCAGAACAGCAGCTCTGCTGAATTCTCTAATCACCACAGTAATAGGAGTTGGCTGGCGACGCGGCAAGCAAAGAGCTGATCAGACGACGGCGCAGTCGACCACGGCGGCGATTCCATTTCCTTGGGATATAGGACGTGTCGTCAGATTCGCAAAGTTGCAGCACGAGTTGATGGGGAAGCACCATTGCTGTGCGGGAGCATTCGGGAGCATCTCGCTTTTTTTTTTTTTTTTTTTGAACCTTATCTCGCTTTCTTCTGCCCGTGCTGCCGTGCTGTGGGGCTTTTTTTTTTGGCGCCAACGGCAACATGTTCCCATGCCTTTCGGTTTCGGGGGCGCGCCTTTTTCGACCGGCCGTCGTTCATAAGAGGGACCTCCGCGGCCGGCGAAATGTCAGCAGCCTCTAGATCGACATGGACAGCTTTTCAAAGTTACTGCTAAGTTTATGGGTTCATACGAACTACATAGTTGATCGAAATTGATTTCAGATCTTTCTGCAAGAGAACAGCTGGTCGGAGTGAATACTAATACACGCGGCTCAACCACATTTCTCAAGGTGATGCTCACTGACTTGCATGTGTGTTTCTGATATTTCATCACCCTTTTGCAACTTATTATTCAGAATCGATATTAGGCAACCACATGGTAGAAAGAGCAACAATAACAGCAGCTGTGATATCATACGATGTCGATGTTTCCTGAAAAAAATACCAGGCCTAGACAGATTACACCCAAGAGAACAGAGTGTAACAAACAGGCATATGAATGACGATATGTGAAACGGCAGACACCAAACTCGTTTGTCTTTCATAGAATCTGAATCGGTTACATGTTATACATGGTGGATGGTGCGCAGGCAATTTTAACAGTCATCGACACTTTATTGCGATGGTGGCATGATCAAGGTGAATTACAGGATTTCTTGGGAGGGTCTCTCACCTCGGCATCTCGCTACTCAAATTCAATGCTGTACATTGCAATGCACATAGATTACATGATGACACATCTAACAGACAACCCTTTCTGCTCTACTCTTTGATCTTCATTACCTGCAGAGAATAAACTAAGGTTACCAACCAAATGGGGTGGTTTAAAGGGAGCGCTTTTTGCAAAGACGGGAAGGGGCATAAGCAAATATGAATAACTGACCTCATAACTAACTAATACTAATTACAGTGCTTAATGAAGGAAATTGCTGATGGCCATGCTGATTTGGTTCCTGTACCTACATGCTGCCAGCTTCTAGCAATAAAACATTTCAACTAGGCGTGCTTGCTAGTCATTTTCCAAGAAGCAAGTTAAATTTTGGCCTCACAATCTAGACTAGGCAAGGATTTCAGATATTCAAGACATATTTGTTCAAGTTGCAACAGTTAAATAGCATTGTCCAGGGACGGAGCCAGCACCCGAGCGGCCTAGGCTCCAACCCCCTACGGACTGCAGATTAGTGGAGCCCCTCCTAAGCCCCTCCTTGCATTTTATGTATAATTATATAGATTAAAATGGGCTAAACATGGTTAGAGCTTTATTAGTCCGGCCTAAATTTTTTTCTAGCTCCGTCACTGGCATTGTCAGCATATAAGCTACTGGAGGAATGGAAAGAAAAATACCTTCATGAGGTTGGTACAGCCTGCGATTCTGAGGAGTTGACATCTCCCTTTTAAGCTGACCAGGATGTCCTCCATTGTATGTTCCCTTCCCCAGTTTCCAAGCATAGGAAATAGACTTGGTTCAACCTACAAAGGTGCTAGTTAAGTACTAATAGGCCTAACATCATTCATAAATTGCCTTAGCAGGTTGCACGTTATAAGAAAAAAAAAATGCACGTGTACCATTCCAGTTTCTTGATTCACACATGTCATATTGATCCTAGTCTGGAATCGAACAGTCGGTGGTTTATCTGGATAATCCATATCACAAAATAGCTTTAATTGATAGATTCGTCCGTCGTGAACAGTCTGGGAAAAAAGCACCTCTTTGGTTTGAGAATAATAAAGCAATGTATTATGTAACAAATTATGGGTATTTCGGCAGCATACATTGGGAGGACCAATGATAGTTCCTGTCCAGGACCGCATATATATGTCATCAGCATCATCCATCCCATAGCTCACAGTTCCATCACCAATGCCCTTCTCACCACGTTCTAGTTCTTCTAGCAGCCTAAAGTTTCTGGGAACTGCAGAAAACATCATAAAACAAAGTATGATCTAAATTATTAGCAAGCGGCATGCATAGCAGGTATTCAGAGTTCAAATTCATTGTTCTTGTGAACAAAATAAAATTACCCATGAGACTTGGAATTTTGAAAAAGAAAATCGTACTGTACGTTGCTATAAAAAAACAGAGATGTTGGTGCGTTATATGGAGCTTGTTTATGTGTATAATGACCTGATTAATGCTTTTGAGAAATGGTGCAATATATACACATAGAAAACATCAAAACAATGACCTGATTAATTCAAGAAGGTTGAGGGGACAATAGTTGCAAGTTTAAAAACCATAAGAACATGATCTGGACTTCTGGAGGCACTAAAGGTAGAACATATTTACTCCTTTTCCACAAATTCCAAGGCATCCTTTTGTATGAACCAAGTGCCTCCAATTCAGTAGCATAATACCATGCTCTATATTTGGGGCAATATAAGAAGTTTGGTCAGATTATAAACAGGTGGATGATATCATGATAGCCTTATCTTTTACAGGAAATTAGAATTTGCAGCTACTCTAAAATGTAGATGAAGGACCAACCATGTAATTCCCAATCAAATTATGAGTGCACTCTAACTATCGCAGCCTTCTGACAACTATTCTGACACTTAAAAGCTTAATAGACTGAAAATAAAAAAGTTGGGGAATGGGACTTTAAGTGAAGGAGCTTAAACTAAGCAAATAAGCCACAAACAGGCCCACTAAACGTGTCCCAACTCTAATTGTTTAGTCAGTGAAATCAACGTTGTTGACATCTTTGAGTATGCGGCTATGCGCTACCGGGTACCTCCGGTCAGCTATAGAGGGCTGACATGTTATTATGTGATGATCTCACAGAAGATGTTGTTGGGCCATGGAAAAGTACCGTGGAAGTGAACATGAATAAATGATATACTCCATCCATCCCAAAATAAGTGCACATCTCGCATTTCAAGGAGTCAACTAATTTTGAGTTTGACTAGATTTATACAAATAGTATCAACATTTGTATATCCAAATAGGTTTACTATGAAAATATATGGCATGATTAATCTAATTATGCTTATTTGATACCATGAATATTAGTATTTTGTGTGTGTATATATTTGGTCAAACTTGAGATTGGAAATATGATGTGAACTTATTTTGGGATGGAGTATAAAAAAAAAATAAGTTCGATTGGAATCTGCTTGATGATGATCAGTTAGTATAGTTATGGAATTCTGATATTGGGTTTAAAAAGAAGACTATGATTAGGGCCACTGAACACCCCACCTCTGACAAATCTGCTCGATGATGATAAGTTAATCAGTATAATTACAAAAAAAGATTATGATATTGGTTTTAAAATAGACCATTGACTAGGGCCATTGAACACCCCACCTCTCCCAAGCAAGCATGTATTCATGTGAACAACAATTTTGAATTACATTTACCACTTTTATTGAAGATACCAAATCAACAACTCTACACCAAAGTACATTCATGTTATCTCATTGTTCTTGTCCTAATGGAAAGCTGCTCTTTAGCTCAGAGCTTATTTATCCACTTTAGGCAAGCAGATGCAAATCTTTCAGCAAGATCTCATAGAGGTTTTTCTACGTATAAGCAAGGCCACACATTAACTCAGCGCATGCTAGTTTCAGGAAATTCAGTTGATGAAGGTGAGTTTTGGATTTGTGCTATTTACAACAAGGAATGGCTAACAAAATCTAAAATGAATGAAGGAAAATGATAAGATGGCCATGGGTAGGTGTAGGACTAACAAGTAGGTAAAGACTAGAATCAGCATCACTGCCAAGAAGAGCAAGCATGGGCCCCTTTAACTGTTAAAAAGACCGTTAGGAGTAACTTCAGCTTCATTTCTTTACAATTTGGAAAATTATCTTTTAGTTATTTGAGACGTCATAGTCAGAAATAGCTAGCCTTGACTCAATTCTGAACAACATTACTGTAGCTACACATAAGGATCTATAATCACAACATTACTATATACGTGGAAATTTGATTCCAGTTACCAGATTGCACTTGTGGATTAATGGGCATTCCTGCTGGACAAGGATAACAAGCACCACATGCATATGCTAGTTCACTACCACACTAGTTACTAGTACCCGAATCAATATATGACTGAACCGTCCGGAAACGTACAGCTCTCAGATTACCAAACTATTTCAAGAGCAATGATTCCCAACAAGAGATGAGTGTGACTGCACAACAAATTCAGGTGGTCCAGCGAAAGCCCTAACCAATCGATCCATCTAGAATTTCGCCAATAATCGAGTAACTGAACTCTTCTTTGCTTGTCCATGAAGGAACAAGCTTCCAAGTCTCGACCAAATCCTACATATCGTTTAGAAGGAAAGGTTAGCTGGGCCTGCCTCACCAACAACTACAGGGAGATCCTAAATTTACCTCGGCATTCCACCTTGGCACTACAAGTCTGCAATCCCATCCGAAGGCAATCCTGGTTCCCGATAGACCTATCTTTAGCCCAAGAGGGTGTTCACTACATGGCGGTAGAAACGGTAACTCTTCACCGAAGTCGCGCACAGCAATCTTGATGTGGCGTCAATTCCAATCAGAGGCAATGCCGGATCGGGTTCCGCAAGCAGCCCCAGGTGACCCTAAGCCCACTCCCACCAAGCTCCCTCGTCCCTTGCTCGACGGGCGGCCATATCCGATCGGGTATCCAAACAGCCATGCCTTGTTGGCCACAGAGATCCCACATCTCCACTCGAATTCGCAGACCAACGAACACACAAACACACCATCTGCAACTAGGCACCTCGGGAGAAATGACGGACAGAGACTGCTACTCACCGACAACCGGACCCGAGGATCCCTCGGACCCCATGGCGAACCCGTCCGCTTCCTCCAGCTTCGATTCGCTTGCTGCCCCTGTAATCTCTTGAGACGGGAGGAGAGGAAGATACGTGCTGGAAGCGGCCGTGGCAGTTGGTGCTAAACCGAGCAGGGAGGAGAAGGAATATCCCAAGCCCCGCGTGAGGTCGCCGAGGTCTGAGGGGGAGGACGGAGGACGACTGGGTGGGAGGAGAGCAAGAAAGGAACTGCTCTGCTGCAGAGAGGGGAAGGGATACAGTGAGAAGTGAAAGGAAAAATAATGGAGTGGTTTAGCTTTATAGCTCCACTTATATATTGACAGAATAATATAATTAAAAACTGAATAAGTACTCGTGACATTCTAAGGGCCTGTTTGGCGGGCTCTTTGCCGGGCCGGCTCCTCCACTGTAGCGGCACTGTAGCGTGCAGGAACCTGAGCCTGAGGAGCCCCAAAATCGAAGCCCTCGGCTCCTAGCAACATGGCCCGCCCGTCGGAGAGGGGGAGGGAGGGAGAGAGAAACCGGCTTCTAGCTACAGAGCGCCACAGTGCATGCAGGAGGAGCCGGAGCGAAGCTCCTTTTGCCAAAGAGGCCCTAAAACAGTTAGAGTTAGAGCATGTCCAAATGCACTAGTCTAAAAAGACTAGCCAAATTTATTGTTTTTTGTTACTCTCTAAAATAGAGTTGATAACAAAATACTAAAGTATCCCAAGAGACTAGGTAAAATAGAGAACAGAGGTGGAGAGATGAAGAGGTAGCCAATTTTCTTAATAATAGCTAAATTTAGCTTTACAAAACTATTTATCGAGTCTCTTGGACATGAAGAAGCAATTGTATTAGGACAAAAGAAGTATATAATAGTAATAACAACAGAGATATTGATTATTACTAGTTCCTTTGATTCTAAATTATAAGACATTTTAGTTTCTCTTGTTTTATTATGCACTTATGCATATAGATATAATGTATATATAGATATATAGCAAAAACTATGTATCTTAAAAAATCCAAACCGCCTTATAATTTAATTAGAGAAGAAATCATTTAAAATCTTTAGAAACATTTTCAATTGGCCAAAGTTGCACCTTCATTGGAATTAGGGTGGTTTCTTCTCTCCGTCCACCCTGCCCCCCCTCACCCCAATCCAAAGTGGGTTACATTGTCTGTGGGTGGCCAAGCCGGTTCAGCATCACTGCCCTTGTGGGTGGAGCAGGGTTGAAGGTAGGGAGGTTCATCGGCAACTGGTTACCAGAGGTGATGAAGTTACCGTCTGGTTGGTTGCGGGATCTATGGGTTGAGATTGCTTCAACCCTCGTTTTGGGGATGGCTCCAACCCTCATCATGTTTGTTACGAGAGTAGAGTCATCCCGGTTTCTTGTTTGGTTCTAGGATTGGAGAGGGTTGGAGCCAACCCATCAACTGTTTATATGGATGAATTATGAATATGATCACCCTCCCCTCAAATGGTGATCTTACCCCCACCTATGCACCACAACTTAACAACATTTCATCAACATTTCAACACATGAGAGAGAGAGAGAGAGAGAGAGAGAGAGGTGAAAGGGTGGAAGATAAGGCTGGGTAAGTCCACTAGCCCATGATTGTTCGACCCGGAGCAACTCCATCCGCCAGATTTGGGCGGATAGAGCGAACCCTCATATTGGAGGAATATCACCTTTGGGTTGGCTCCATCCCCCACCCACCCCACAACCAAACAACAAAAAAAGGGGTTGGCTCCATCGAGATTGAACTCCACCCTCCAACCAAACACACGGTTAGTGGACGGCGTGGGCGGTATAGTGAAGCAACAAGCCATCAACTATGGTGGAAGGTCGTGGCGGCATGAAGTAGGGATGTCGAGTCCCTCATCAAACGATAGCTCCCCATCCCCATCTCACATGGAGAAGAGATTCCTGCCCAACTCCTCGTCCGCTTGTGTGTTGTGTGTGTTGGTGGGGTGGTTTTTTTTTTTTTTTTTTTTTTGGGGGTGGGGGGGCTCTTTTTTTTTATTATTTTGCTAGAGGGAACACTGTTAAAAAGTATAATATTTGGAAAGCTAAAATAAATTCATGGTAACAAATCAATATAAACTGAAGAAACAAGATTTCATATCTATAAGAAACATCGACTTTAAAAGTTTATTTTACTAGGTCGTGTGTTGAGCATTTGAAAGGATTTTAACAGTTCTCCACTGAGTTTTGGATAATTTTTTTTTTTGCCTGGATTTCAATAATTCAATAATTTCAAAAGAAGCAAATTTTATTGATGGAATTCACGAGTTGCACCCACTTTACAAGATCTGGTCATGCCTTGTCCAGGTTCCTATTATTATGCCCGCCTGAAAACCAAGAGGCGATATCATCATCAGAGTCAACCAGCTCCATGCTTCTTGGAAGACGGACGGGGCTAGAAGGCAGATTGCTCTCTTGTGATTCCTTAGTTTGAAGGCCTTTGTTTCTCCTGGACATTTCGTCCTTCCATGTCTCCCTTGCAAGACGATCTTGGGAACTAGCAGTCCTGCCACCGACAATGGGAAAACTCTCAAGGAATCTGTAGTCCTTCTGTTGCAGGAGTGTATCATTATCCCTGCTATCACCCTCTTCATCGTCTGCACTCCAGAACTCTGAATCTTCGTCAGATGGTGAAGCGTTCTTCTGCGGACTTTGCCACCTCTTCAGCTGGACGCCATCTTGAACAAATGAAATACGGGATTCTTACTATGCTCTAAGTCATGACGCGATTCAATACTATCTTGATTGTTTAGAGATTTTGGTCTTTTCCAGCCACATTTTAAGCAGAATCCATTCCTCTTGAAGTTCACATAGTTACACCTGAAATTGAACATAACACACGAACATAGTTATCTTCCATTTTCTGAAATGTATCAGAAATAAAAAATCATAGTAGTGAAGGGATAGTCATGCACGACACGATACTAATGTAATCTTCAACTATAAGCTCATTACTCATATTGGCAGTAGACAACAGAACAGTTCAAATGTTCAACAAATAAGCAGATATATAATAGTATAATAGACATAGGCACTCACGAGACACATTCCCATTCTCCTGGGTTGAGTAAACGGTCTGTTGGTTTCTCTTGGCATTGCAAGCATCTTGTATTCTTAGCAAAATTCAAAAGTTGCACCTGAAACTTTAAGGTCAGTATAACAGCACTTAAAGTAAATATTTCTCATAAATTAGAGCTATAAGCAGGCTCACCTTTTGCATATCCAGTCACCCTTTTTGAGAGGTAGATGCTCTTGGTCTTCATGCAGCAACTGATACCTCTCTTGGAACTCTCCATCACAGCGCAAACATTTGATGTTCTTTGCAAAATTCAGAAAGTCACATCTGACAATAAATGCAAGGCGTTATGACTAGGGGGACATGTGATAGACACGCATGTTAACTTTTCTAACATACTTGGGACAATTCCAATCACCCTGCTTCCTGGGTAGAACAGATTGACCTTTGTGCTGTGCAGCTTTCACAGTGCTGGAACCAGGTTCCCTAGAATCGACCTCGACAACCTCATTTAGTAGGATCCTTATTGATTCCTTGACATTTTTGTTCAGGCATGCTCTATTCTCTACATTGCCGGTAATAACATCAAGACCATAAGTCAAAAGGATGCGCATAACATCCACAGTTCTTCCAACTTCCTCTTTCGAGCCTTTACATATGCCCTATCACAGCTTCCTCTTAAATTGCATTGGCTGCAAACCTGTTAGCATAAGCTGATACCACGTAAACTAATGTCCAAGATTTAAAGCAGCCAAACTTTCAAGCATAAACGAAACTATTGTATTTACAATATAAGGTCGAGGATCCAACAGGTTTGGGAAATTATACTGCACAGTAAACGAATACTTTTCTAGTCCCTGAGAAAGGAAAAAGGGAAATCCATATTGCACATATTTTCTACTAGCCAGTTCACCAGTGTGAAGTTGATTTAGTGAAAGAAAGGTTGTTCATGAGGTCAAATGGCGAACAGTTCTATTCCTTCAACGGATGTTTGTACTCAAAGATTTAAAACACAAGATCTAAAAGCAAACATATTAAGATCACACACAATTGTATTACCTACACAAGCCTAATAAAGCTTTTACTTGTTCATAAGCCTGCTCTACTATTCTTTTTTTGTGTCTATAATTCAGTGTTGATGCGTATATCCTACACAAAACCTTGAGTATAGATGCAGAATGTTTAAAGTTTATGGTAATTAAAAAATGTAAAAATTCAGTGCATCAAGAGAGATCTTCTAATTACCTCTCCTTCATCAAGTCCTACATAAGCCCGCAGTCGCTTCCCAGAGTTCACAACCTTCCTGTCAAGGCTGGGACAACCACATCGCATGGCAACCTGAATATCCCATCTTGATATATGCCTGCAACAGAAGATTTTCAACTTCAGCTGCCAACGTCCATTTAAGTCCTTTATTTGAAAGATGGGACTGATGAAACAAAAGATAATAGTACTACTCTACTCTACATGCTGAAACAATGTCTTGCAATCGCACACATCTAAGAGTTTATGTAGGGTACAGTTATATAACTTGAGGAAACCCATAATGTACTTTGCACTCGTTATCATCTGCAAAAATGGTACCTATTAGGCAAGCCTTGCTGTGCGAGTTGCTATTGAAATGTGATACATCAATTCAACACAACTTCAGGGCACATGTAATTAGCCAAAATGTTGCAACAACTGCCAAAGTTTGCGCCCTTCTGAAAGAAAAAAGGCACCACGAATGGCTAGCACATTTCAACAAACACCTAGGTTGCATGTAAAATCATAGCCCCAGCATTGATATTGCGCTCAACGCTCACACCAACCCAGGCCAAGAAACCAACCCCGAAACGACTACTCCGATCACGGCCACCTCACCTGATGAGCTCCGGCCGTTGGCGCCCGAAATGGAGGCAGGCGGTGCGGACAGCGTTGGCGTCCTTAGAAGACAGCGAGACGGCGGCGAAAGTGGAGGGGTCAACGTGGCCCCGACGGAGAAGGTGCTCCATCAGAGCAACCCATTCCGGCCACGGATGCGCTATATCCACAGCTGCCGGAGTTGCGTCTCCAGCGAGAGCAAGGCCGCTTCTCAGCTCTTCTAACACCTGGCATTGCTCTCTAGGGGAGGGGGAGGTCGTGGCGATGGTTTATGAGAGGGGGAGATGTCGAGGTCGTCCACCTCGGAGCGGAGGAAGGCGAGCCTTGGGTCAGGCCGGGAGGCGCGCTGTGGTGCGAGAAGCGCCGGAGCGCGAGCGCTGCGGCCGCGGTGGCAAGGCGGCGGTGCATCCCCGGCGGAATCGGATCCTCTACAGTCGTACGGCGCGACTTGCCTCTACAGTCGATCATCCACGTCGTCCACGTTGCATCCAACGGTGGAGGCTTAAATCTCTGCTGCCGCACTCATCTTGCTGGGCCGGCCCAACTGAGCACGGGATTTCCTCAGCGGGTTCCCCTCAGCGCGACGCACGTAAGAAGCTGCCGATGCCGTAACTTCTGGGCGCGAATATTCGCTGCTTTGGCGCCCGAATCACTTTTTTTTTTGGCGCGAGCCCTGTTGGTCGTGCGGCGGCGATGGCCCTTTGCTGGTCCCTTCTCCATCGATAAACTGAACTGGTGCCAAATCTCTGCATTCTTGTCATCTATTGTTGTGTACTTACACTAGTGTTGTTCTGATTTGATCGTTTTTTTTATTCTTTCTTATTGGATTGTGCTGCAACTGATCGATTAAAGGAAACTGACATGGAATCTTGAAGGAAGCACCAACTTGCTTGCATTAAATTAAAATTTGGATATTTGAGATGGAAGAAAAGAGGTGTGTAATGTCGTTACTATTTCTTTTTATCAATTTATTAATTGGGGTATAGATTTAAGTTGTTCAACTCACCGTCTAATATCATGTCATATTTATTTGTTTTCTTGTAGGGAGGGCTTGTGTTCTAGTCTTTTACCTCAAGTTGGCATGAAATTCAGTACTATCCATGAGGCTTGGATGTTTTGGATTAGGCTGTGGGGGTTAGAAAGGCTTTGAGGTGAGGAAAATATACACAAACAAAAGAAAGGATGGGAAAGTTGGATCCTGCAGATTTGTTTGTGTAAATGAAGGTCACAGAAAGATAGATAAAAGAGATCATCTAACAAAGTGTCCAAGAGCTGAAACTAGAACTGACTGTCAAGTTTGTATGAGGCTTGTCAAGTTCGTATGAGGCTTATATTGGACAATGATAAGAGAAACTATAAAGTGACTGATTTTATTTTGGAACACAATCATACCCTCCACCTGCCACAAACCTCGCACTTAATGGTGTCTTAGAGGAAAATTTCACGCTTACAAGGTTTTGAAATTGAGACGGTGATGATGTAGGAATTGGACCCAAAGCTGCTCATGAGTTGGCTTGCATCCAAGTTGGTGGCTCGAGTTAATCTTAGTTACACACTTCAAGACCACAAGAATTATTTACGGGACAAGCGACAACGGGAGATGGCATATGGTCAAGCGGAAGCATGCTTATGTATTTTCAGGAAAAATTGCCGAGAAGGCGAGAACCTATCATTTCGGTATGCATTGCGGATGGATCGGGAAGAACAGATTGCAAACATATTTTGGGCTGATACTAAAATGCTCACTGACTATGCATATTTTGGTGTTGTTGTCAGTTTTGATACTACCTTTGGTATGAACAGGGAGAGTTGGCCCTTTGGCGTATTTGTTGGGTACAGGACAAATACTTTTGGTTTTCCGGTTAGTGTAAGCAGCCACATGGGAGCCTGCAGTAGTATGCACTCTGATAAAATTGCAATGACCAATGTGTAGCCATATGAAACTGCAGAAATTGCAGTGAACAGATCTTTTATTTAGCCATATGAAATTGCATTAATCCAACAACATCTTTTCTGCATTTCATTTACAATAGTATTCGAAATCAATTTACAACACATTATGCAAGCACATATGAGCCTGATAGCAACATAGACTGCTAGAACTGATAGCAACACAGCATATCTGCATTACAGTCTCCAAGTCCACCAATGGAAGAGGAGCGCCGATGGAGCCCTACTGATGTGCCTCGCCGCCGGATCAGGAAAGGGAGCGGAGCGCCGGTGAGCATCGGAGCACGACCCGGCAGGGGCGCGACTCGCTGGGGGTGCCCCCACCTAGCAGCGCGGCACGCCGGGAGCGAGGACGCCGCGGAGCAGGCTGCCAGTGCGTAGGACGTCGGGGCGAGGTACATAGCGCGCCCCCTCAGCGTCGCGGTGGCGTCCTCCCGCGCGTCGAGGTCGCCGTAGGCATCTGGCGTTTCAAGTTGCCCAAGCGCTGTAGGTTGTTTGGCTGTAGTGAGGCCCGGTCCAACTTGGTAAAGTAAAGTGGAAACTAGAGCTTGTTTGGCCCAACTGAAACTAAGGCCTTGGTTAACAAGTTAACAAGCATTCTCAAGGAGGAGCTTCTAGGATTTTTTTTAAAGTCTTTTTTTAGGCAATTTTTTAAGTCTTTTTGATTTCATAGGAACTAAAAGGAGTTTTTTTTTTTTTTTTTTGCTTCTAGCCAAACAGGTTCTAAAAAGTAAGTGGTGTTTGGATTCTTGAGACTAGGGGCCACTATTAGTCCGAATTAGCCCCTCTTGAAAGACTAGTGGAGTAGGGACTACTGGTTCCTCTTTTAGTCCCCTAATTTAGGGACTAAATCAGACTAGATTCTTGTGACTAGGGACTAGACATGACCATTAGTCCTAATTAGCCTCTCTTGAGAGACTAGTGGACCGAGGACTATTAGTCCCTCTTTTAGTCAACATGTTTGGTTAGGGGGATAAATGGTATTGAAAATTAGTCCCTAATCACTAGTCTTGAAGGAATCAAACGGACCCTTAACCATTAGTCTCTAGTCTTTAGGGAACCAAACAAGAGCTAAAGCAAGTAGGTAGTGCCCTCAGAAAAAGGAGAAATGAGCTTTGGACCAACTAATAAAGACTAAAGTATTAACGATACTATTTCAATGTATGCAAGTCCTACATAAGCAGGTTTATTTGGCTAATTTTTTCAGATAAAGGAAACAAGTTAATGTAAAATATAGCTGAGAATATGGGTAATTTTGTGTGCTTCCTTACGCTCACAAAAATCCATATGGTCAGGGCTATAAAATGCTAAAATCACAATACAAAAACGTTCTAGCTAGCTATCTGGAGTCATTTTGGTGACTCTATATGACACTAGCTCAATAACAAATAAGTACTAGTATATATAAGTTTGAAGACATGATTGTCCATAGAATTCAAGACCAGTTGAATTTTACACTGATAACGGATATCTGGTTCAATCACAGATTCATAGATATATTAAAATGACAATTTTCAGTAGTTCATTCATGGACTTAGCAAGCAGCAGCATTGCCTTCCGTTTGCGTTCAAGTACAGAAAATAAAGGACGGTGCATGTGCACCATCCTTGTTCTGAACCTCAACAAAATGCGGTGACAATACACTCTGCCAGTCATGGCCACTGAGACTGTTCTCTGAAACATAAGACTACCGAGAGTTCCTAGCTTAACAATCTTGGGCGCAAAAGGGGACTCATTTCAACAGAAACATTTTATCCTAGAGGCGAAGATGACTATCAGCTGAACTGCCAGGAAACGGACTCTCACTACAATCTCTACCATCATCACTAAAGCACTGCAGAAGTGAACATGCCAAACTAGACGTCGTCAGACAAGAGACTACCACTACAATCTCTATGTCGTGCCAAAATCACAAAGCTTCAGAAGTGAACATCGTCGCTGTTCGCTGTAGAAGTGAACGTGCCAAAATCAGTCATCATCACAAAGCTTGTCGCTCCAGCCTGTCCATATCACAAAGCTTGTCGCTTCAGCCTGTCCATGAGAAGGTGCGCAACTGACTCGTATCCTTGCTCCCTTTGCTGTTGCAATGGAAAAGAAGGCGGGGAAAAAAATGCAGCAGATATGTTTTTATGAGTAATAGCAAGAACAGCATGTTTCAAAAGAAGCGGATAGAAGTCGAATCAGAATTACCATCATATATGGCAATCCCAGTCGGTGGTATTGGTATCTTCCTCTTCTTCAAGCAGAAGGAGCTGCATCGTCGTATGACCAAAGGTTACCGAGTGAAACTGAACTTTTTAAAACACTACATATCCTAACAGCACCATTTCAGACCTCTGATTGTAGAACTAAACTAAATAGAGAGAGGTTGAGGAAGCGCTCACCTGTTGCAGATCCAGAATTTCTTGGTACCCTTCTCCTCAACGCAGTGAGGGCACATCCAATTCTTGTTCTTCCTCACCTCTTCCATCTCTGCTACCGTGTCTCACAGTTCAGTAACAAGGCCAATACAATCCACCAAGAACAAAGGCATTTCAGCGTTGAGCAACATAGCAAGTCCGCTTACCTTCGCCGTACCTAACTTTCAGGCAAGCACGGCAGAGTATCCCATTAGAAGAATGGCAAGATGAGCACTCTGTCTTTCCTGTCAAATATTTGCCAAAGTATTGAGTGTTTACACGATCATACTAGGTGCGGAAATTAGGACAATCTTTACGGATTCTTTTTACCTAAGCATGGCTGCTTCAGGTCTCCTTCCCCGCACCGCTTGCAGTCCTCCTCGCCGCACAATTTCTTCTGCCTTTTATCATACAGATCGACTTTTGTCAGCTACTTGCACACTAATCCCGCGCGATCTTCCTCAAGAACGCTTTGCAAATGATGAGAGTGCGTGTACCTGCAGAAATGGCAGCAGATCCCAAGAACAGGGTCGTACACGCCGCCCCTCCCTCTGCTGTCGCACCGCCTCTCCTGCACCGCCTGTACCCTCTCCTTGGCCACCGCCACCGCCCACTTCCCTCCTTTTTCGTCTTCCCATGTATCATCCTCCTCCCCCGATCCCGCCCCTGCCAGAAATTAAAAAAAAAAGGAACTTACTTGAGCCGTTTCCCGTCACAAACAACACGAGTCAGTCCACGGAAGAGAAGCATTCGATGCTTCAATTCAACCTGTGCCCTGCCCATTCAGCCGGGCGGAACAGCGACGCGTCGCGGCGAGGAGGCGGCCGGAGCGGCGGAGCGGGGTCATGCTCGTCACCCGTGGCGGCCTGGGGGTCCTTCGAGGCGTCGCGCGGTGGCTGGAGGCAGATGCCATGTCGCTAAGCTCCCCCCGCGCAGCGGAGAAGGCCGAGCTTCTCCATCCGGGCCTGCACACACGCCAGGGAAACACGAATCGGAGATGACGCAAGAAATTCCTCATCCAGTGGAGATCCAATTCGGGTAGGGTGCCTGCGCCTTACCTTGTTCTCGGCGATGCGGGCGTCGCGGAGACTCTCGTAGTCGGACTTGGCTCCGAGCTTCCCCATGGCAGCGGCGGAGGCGGCGGCTTTGGACGGCTTGCAAGGTTGTTGTGCTTGGCGGATCTGGTGGCTCAGTGGGTGCCACCAGCTACTAAGTAGCTTCGCCCCTGGTGCTGAGTGTGCTGACCAACGGCTCTACGTGAAGTGAAGTTTGAACGGAAGAAAGGTAACAAAACGGCTCTATTTTATGCGCACGGGCGGCAGAGTGCTTTACCATTTTGCCCATGACGCATAAGGTAGCTTTTTTCCTTCTTTTTTCTTTCTTTCCAAAAGGAAGGCAACCAGATTAAATCAAATAATCAGGTGTAGGAAAATGCAACACCTCCTATTTTCTTTCTTTTCTATTCACCTTGAATTATGCCATGTGTCACACCATGAGTTTGGTCAAGTCCTCAAACTAAATTGCAATACATGAGGCCGGTCTACCACAGGATTATCTTCCGAGATGCAATCATGCAAAATAGAGCATACCACCATGGGCATTTACGGCATTTACACCATAACCAGTTAGCAAACGAGTACACCATGGGCCATAGCCAAAAAAACCTGTCTGTTTGTCTATCCGGGGTTTTTTTGGCATTCTAGTTTGTTTTTCCTTTCATTTTCAGTGCAATGTACGGGCAATCCTTATACTGAAGCGTCACTCAATTCAGTCCGTGAAGTGAACCCGTGAGATCACGATTACGGTCCCTAAACATGTTAGATACATTATCCAGGATCTAAAGTGCACGTCGATCCTGTAGATTTCATGCCAACAACTAAGGCTATCTCCAAACCGTAGATATGTAAATATGATACCCATTAAATGGTACAAGTGACGCATAGTGAAATGAATATCCAAAAATCTCTCCTCCAACAACACCGCCGCAGACGCCGCACCGGGCCCTCGCCGTGAGTGAACAGCGCGCGCTCGGCCCTCGCGCCGAGTGGATGACGCCTCGCCGAGCCGCGCGCCGCTCGGCGGCCCTGCGCAGACTCCGCCTCGCCAAGCCGCGCGAGCCGCACCCGGAGTAGTTAGCGCGCCCGCTCCAGCCCTCCACCGTGGACGACGCCTTGCCGGGCAGCGCACCGGCCCCATTCCTGGCTGGAGTTCCTCTTCCCCTTTGTCGGGCATGGGGGAGCTCCGCCACTGCCTCCTCGACACCCACCATGCCTGCCGCGAGCTCCGCAATGGCCATGTCCAGGAACTCCGCCGCACCCTCTGCCGCCCACCTGACCAACGCCAAGTTCATGTGGACGAGCAACATGACGCGCGGCCACACATTTGAGCTCCGCGCGCGGGAGTTCCACGTCCACGATCGCGCACGTCTTTGCTCCACTGCGACACACTTGCGCCCGAGTTCAGCGCCAACTCTTGTCTTTGGACGGCATACTGAAGCTTGTTCAGCTGGCTGGTGCTAATTTGTTGTGAGAGAAAAGTATTGTTGGTTGGCTAACTGATGCTGATTTGTTATAAGAGAAAAACACGGTTGGCTGGTGGCTGAACCAGCCAGCCGAACAAGCTCCTGGGCTTCAAGGGCCTAGAGGGCGTCGTCGCCTGCATGCGAGCGGCACCCACTATGTCTTCGTCTTCCCCGACGTGGGTTCACCTTGCCGCCCGCTCGTCGCCTCGCCACGGGGCCCACAACTATGCTCCCAAGAAATCTGTGTGTCCCTCTCTCTTGGATTTTTGTTTGCCTCTCAGTTCACATGGCACTCAAAATGAGTCTTTCATCTGGGTCGGCTGTTGGAGGCTTATTTTGATAGGCAAAGCACTGTAGATAACATTTTTTTTTTGGATAAGCAAGTCAGCAGGGGTATTTTAGGTACACCCTCCGTCTATGAATAAGTGCACCTTTTGACTTTTATAATTTTTGTTTGACCATTCATCTTAATTAATTTTTTACAAGTAATGAAATAAATAAATTATTATGAAAATATCTCAAATGATTGAATAAACTATAGCAAAATAAATAATTTTTATTTTTTTAAATAAGACGAACGGTCAAATTAGAAGCGAGAAAAGTCAAAATGTGCACTTATTTATGAACGGAGGGAGTACTTCAGAACTCAATATGACAATACATTTTAGCAAGGCCATGAACCTAATGAGTAATGTGCAGTTTTAAAGTTTTACGAACCTCGACACAACTGTACAATTACTTGGAGGACAACCCATATATTTTTGCAAACCATATACTTCATCAGTAAAACATGAGACGACAAAGGGTTGTTTGCTGCTAAAAGTCATGTTGTTTTGTTATAAGAGAAAAACATTATACCATGACTGGACATGCAAGTTCAAACTTTCATCATGTAAGCCTGCATGCACAGCCCTGAGGACAAGGAAAGGGAACGACCGAAGAGAGTGCATAATTAATTACAGGATTTCGACAGAGAATCAGCCACAAAATTTCAGAGACCATACCATGATCCAAACACACATGGAGTCTAGGTACCTGAACCCAACCTCTGCATTGCCTGCTATCCTGAGTTCCGGACACCTTAATCTGAAACTAAAGCTCACGGAATTGACTCTAATACTACTAGACACGGGGTAATTATGTATTGGGTTAATTGGTTACACGCCATTGATATTTTTTGCGTTTTTGAACCACGCCATTGATATTCATCTAATAGGTGCCACACCACTTGTAATGTTACACATCTTTGAAATACACCATTCTGTACATTTTATGTCCTCATGGACCCACTTTCAGTTGTATGTACTTCTGTATTTCCATTTATGCCCTCGTGGAGGCAGCCGCAGAGGGCGTGCTGGCGGTGTGCGGTGTGCTCGAACTGCAGCGAGTTCACGGCCAGCGGCATGTTCTCGGATCGGAATCTTTTGGGTACCTGTACGTACATGTCATCGGGTACCATTACGTACATGTCATCGATCATGGAAGAGCACTGGTGAGCAGGTGAGTGATATGTATACATACACGATCGACGACGGAGAAAAAGGCCGGCCTTACGGGTGGAGGAAATGCTCGAAGAGCCAGGCGCGGAGCACGGAGACGGCGGACTCCGGGAGGCCGTGCTGGGGCACCAGGCGTGCTGCGGCTGCTGGCATCATGCTAAACTGCTGCATGGCGCGCTGCTGCCGCAGCTGCTGGTCGATGTAGCGCAGCGCCGGGACAGCCCGCCGCCATGCGCCGAGGTGCCCTTCTCGCCCAGTCTCCGCCGCAGCGGCGTCGCGCAGCGACCGAAAGTGGCGGGAGATGGTCTGCACTTGCAGCGCCAGTGCCGTGTACGGTCTCGCCGCGCCGGCGCCGGCCACCGCGTCGAAGGACGACATCACGATCTGGTGGCGGTCCACCTGTCATCACCACCCAATACAAATTACCCACCGTTTACGTCAAGTTGTGTTCTTGCCCCAACGAACAAACTTGCAGTCGCAGCAAAACATGCACTGCACCACGTAACCATCAGAATGATAAAAAAATACCTGATCCAGCAGCGCCATCAGTGCTGACACTTTGCTCTGGAGATCATGCCGGCCGCTCCGACGACGGCGTCAGCTCCGCCGCGGAGGAGTTCCCCTCGTGCTCGTCGGCCAGTACTGGTAAAGAGACACCGGCACTCCCTGCGTGCCAAACTGCCAAGGCTAAGCGACAGCTCCTGGTGCTGCACCGCGGTCGACGCGTTCGCCATGAGCAGCTGCGTCTGCAGGCCCATCTCGGCGCCGCTCGTCGTCCCGTCCCTCGCGTTCACGTTCATGAGGGATTTGGGGAGGAGTGGGCTGGGAACGACGGAAGAAAAACGGCTGAAGACGAGCATCGCGCAACCTGGTCCTCCTCGCCTTACCCTTGGGTTGTGAGGGGCATAAACGGAAATACGGAAGTATATAGACCTGAAAGTGGGTCCATGAGGGCATAAAACGTACACAATGGCGTATTTCAAAGATGTTTAAAATTACAGTGGTGTGAGACCTATTAGGCGAATATCAGTGGCGTGGCTCAAAAACGCGAAAATATCAATGGTGCGTAACCAATTAACCCTTATGTATTTAGCTGGAGATAAGGCAGACGCGCAGACGCTTGGTGGTACTCCACGAAACAAATAGCGCGCTATAGCGCGCCATTTGAAACACCGCAACGCTATTGTCAATTTCCACGCTATTGGCGCTATTGGCGCTTATAGCACGATATTCTTGGCTAAAGCGCCGCTATTTCCACGCTATTATTATATCGCGCTATTTTCACGCTATTGGGCTATAGTGGCAGCAGCAGCGAGGGTGCTACCCATAGTTGTCGCTATTGCGCCGCTATAGCGGCGCTATAGCGACGCAATAGCGGCGAATAGCGTCCAGAAAAAGTCCGACGCTATTTTCCATAGCCCGCGATCAAAAAACATGGGCGGTACTAGATAAGATGAGCGTCATGCCTGCAAAAGATGAATCAAGTGATGTTGACTGTTATCAGATGTGGAAAACGTGATAAGAGAAATCATTCATCCCTTTGACATTTACCTATGCACGGCCGGCCGGTTCAGGCCTCGTTCCACGCAACGATTTGCAGTCATCCGCGCAGCACGATTTCACCTGCATTTGATCACACAACCAAGCTTTCTCAGCAAGCTGTATTGCGAATCTGATTACACACGTTCTTGGCTCAAGGAAACGACTGTCACTGCTGTTTACATACCAGTAGTAATAAAACTGCAGTAGGAGGGATGGTATATGTAAAGACTGTACCTACAGAGATGGCAGTTTCCCCATTAACAGCTTCGTACACGCCCCCCATCGCCTCGCCGCCACTGTCCTGCAGCTTCGGCGCCGGCGCTGGCGCTGGCGCCATCTCCCCGCGGACCACTGCCGGGGCATCGCTGTCGTCGTTGTCCACCAACATAGGCGTCACCTTACCTAGAAGACCTAAGAGGCAACATTATCAAATGCGTTTCAATCTTTAGATCCGTCCGGAACAGCCTCCAATCGAGACGCACACAAGGCACGCACGCCATGGCAGACCTTTGAGAGGCAGCGCCTTGTGCTGCACGGCCAGCCCGTTCAGCCGCGGGGAGCGCCGTGGCGGGCCCGTGGCGTACTGCTTGTAGGTGTAGGGGCGGCGGGCGGGGGCGGGGTCATCATGTTGAGCTCCTCCTTGGTGCGGATTAGCCCAAGCATCTCCATCCGAGCCTGCGAGCGACGCGAATTAATCCTTCGTCTTCGTCAGAATGAATGGAGATCCAAGCATGAGGAGAGGTGTGCGCTTACCTTGTTCACCGAGATGTTGGCGTTGCGGACGCTCTCGTAATCGGATTCGTAGCTGCACTTTTCCATGACGGCGACGGCGGCGTGCACCGGATGGCTGGAGCCTTGTTGCTTTGGGGAGAAGAGCGAGCCTGCTTGCTTTTCTTTTCTGAGGGAGGAGAGAGGCGGGTGGATTGTTTTTTTTAAAGTAAAATCATAGGTCCTTAAACTTGTCACGAGATTTAATCTGGGTCCACATGCTTAGCAAACTAAATAAAATGCGCCCTTGAACTTGTCGGGTATCATCCAGGTCCAAAAAAACCGGGTTTGGTAGGCGGTTTTGCTACAGTAGTTTTTGTCTTTTTCTTTTTCTTTTTCTTTTTCAATTTAGATAAAATCTTTGAAAAATCATAGTAAATTATAGAAAAATCATAAAATAAAAAATCTAATTCTTTTGGACTTCACATTAGTAGATCTACAAGTGAACATATAATATAGTATTGTCGTGGTCTAATACCACCGTCCACAAGAATGTCTGGGCTAATCGCGTGTTTCAGGCTGGCCTAGCTCTAGAGACAATGACACGTGATTTATACTTGGTTCGGGGCAAATCGCGCTCCCTAGTCCAGTGTGATCACTATCCGAGCTCAAATGCTCATACCGGGGCTCAGTACAAGCATGGCAAGAGAGGGAGAGGGCTCCCAAGTCTCTATGATTGAGACTAGTGCCAATATCGAGTGGAAGTAAACCTCGTTGTTCTTGCCCCTAACCCGGAAGCCTACCTCCCCTTTTATAGTCGCAACGGGGGTAGGGGACATGAGCTCTCTTCAGGTTGAGGACTTGGTAAAAAAAAAGAGCGTATATGCGGGACAGTAGACGTGTGGAGAGAAGAGCTCTCGACGAGCTCTGGCGCGGGCGAGAGCTCCCTACGAGCTCTCGAGTGCCTTGGGCGTCGAATTGGTCATCGCCCGTGCGCGGGAATCGCGATTTGGGGCGGTGGTCGGGTGTCGTCTTGTCTCTAATCGCAGTTGGAAGATGTCTTCTCGGTATGGGGTGTCCATACCGGTCGATGGGAAGGCGTACCCGTATGTACCTGCGCGACACCGTGGCGGGCTGTTGGAGCCCGACGAGTATGGCGAGGTGGTCGAATGACCTCTCCTTGTAGCCGTAGCGCTACGTGGCTACAATTCACGTCGAGAGTGGTTGGACTTGTCGGGGAGTTGTTGACCAACTCTCGCGTACCCGAACTTCCTCGAGAAGGTAGGTGGATGAGCTCCCTGCGGTCGTCGTCGCGGGGCTTGTTGTGGGGGAGCTCGAAGCGAAGTCGGAAAAGAGCTCCCGGACGAGGTCGGCGCGTTGAAGACGGGAGAGCTTGTTGTCGGGAGACCTCGAGCGGAGTGAAACGATGGATCTCCGTCCAAGGAGCTCGTGCGTGAGAGCCCGAGCGAGGCGGAGGCTTGTCCTTGCGTGGGGAGCTCACGTGTGATGGAGACTTAACGCCACGGTAGGATGTCCCGTCTCCCTCGCGATCGGGGTCCGGGTTGTGTTTGAGTTGAGAGCTCCGCTTATGGGTGTCCTAAATATCGATCCCCCACAAGTATACTTTAGTACAAAATTTCACATGAGTAGATATACAGGTGTAAATATAATATGATATAGTTTAGTATAAATTTTTTTGCTACGAAGCTTTTATTTTTTTTTTTCTTTTTTAATTATTTGGTCGAATCTTTAAAAAATCATAGTAAATCACAAAAAATTATTAAATAAAAATCTAATTTTGTTAGACTCCACATGCGCATGTCTACGCAGTGAATGTATAATATGATATGCTTTAGTCCAATAAAATAATTAGAAGTGCAGCTACCAATTATTTCAATTAATTACTAAAAGCATAGATCTAAAGCTACCGCAAAAATTTTGTACTAAAGTATACTATATTATATGTTCACTTTGGTAGATCTACTCATATGAAGTCCAAAAGAATTAGATTTTTTATTTTATAATTTTTTTATAATTTACTATGATTTTTCAAAGATTCAATCTAAATTGAAAAAGAAAAAGAAAAGGACAAAAACCATTCACTATAGCAAAACCGCCTACCAAACCCGATTTTAGACCTGGATGAGACCTCGTGACAAGTTCAACACCTGTTTACCTAGTTTCCTAAGTACATGGACCTAGATGAGACCTCATGACAAGTTCAAGGACTTACGATGGATTTTACTCTTTTTTTTTAACTTGAATGCGCGTGGTAACAACACTCCGACTTCGAGAAATGCTCGTCGCAAAAAAAAAAAAATCGAAATGCTACGCATAAATGCACTCATATCGATACCAAGACGCCTCTTTTTCATCGCGATCCTCGTCAAAGACAATTCGATCCTCACAAACTTGTCTAACCCCGCATAAAGAATATTACCCCAACCCATGGAACAAGTGTTCCACTTCCATGGCATTTTTTGCGATGTTTGGTGGAGGAAGCTTCTAGAAGATGGACACGTGGGCCCATAGGGTGTGCCGCCCTGGCCCCACCTGTGTCGGGTGGCCCCCGGCCTTCATGAGTCTGTCTTCTTTTTTCTCATTTAGACCCTTAGATTTATACTAATCACCCCGATTTGGTCCTTTTCTTCTGTATCTCTATTTTAGCTCTTTTCATCTCTGTTTCTCCCGTTTTAAGGAGTTCACCCGCAAAAACGAGTGTGCACCAAAACTCATGGAAATTATTAGTATAAACCCTATCTTCTAGTGTTCTCAAATGTTCTATTTATTTTATGGTAAAAAATTGACGATAACTACCGTCAACAATAGCATATATGGATATTTGTTATATGTCTGACGCGCATAAAAGCCAAATCCTAGACTGGTTACTTATCTCTATGTGGTAGTGCAACCATTTTATGCCGCCTATGAAACAGGACCTTGGTTGCCACATCATCCAACCACTAAGAGACAATCACCCTATATAAAGCCACACAGGAATGTGTTTGGTTGCGATGAATGATTAACCACATCCGTAAGTCGTGGTGGTCTAAACGTCGCCGACACCCCCACCATTATCTACGATCATAATGCGGCATATATTGCATAGATGCACACGGGCTATGTGAAGAGCAATCTCATGAAACATATTGCTCTAAAACTCTTTTATCCCCACGAGCTCTAGAAGAGCAGGAAAATAAAGATCCTGCAAGCAAGATCATGTGACAATCTTGCAGACTTGTTCACCAAGTCCCTACCCGCCTCTAGTTTCTATAAGTGTGTCCATGGAATTGACACGAGGCGGCTCAGAGACTTGCAGGGTTCAGGGGGAGACATACCCCCAAGAACATAGCCCATGGTCGTGATCCTGAAGATCACGAGTCGGTCCCGAAGACCGACTGAAGCATCAACTATTGTACTCTTTTTATCTTGATGAGTTTTTCCCACTTGGTTTTCTTATGCAAGGTTTTTAATGAGGCAACAGGTGCAAACATGACTGACCCGTGTGAATGTACTCTTTTCTCCTCACATTTTTTCCACTAGGTTTTTGGGGAGAGTTTTTAACGAGACATGTACACATGTGCGATTCACCCATGGAGGAGTGTTGTGAAATCATGTGTGTGTGGGTGAATCTCAAAGCAAGGAGGAAAATATCTAGCACTCTAGGAACAAGAGAAGAGTCTAGAGTATGGTGGACTCTAGTGAGCAAGAGAAGTCTCTAGAGTGTAGTGGACATATCTAGGGAGAGAAAATATGTAGAGGAGATATTTGGGGAGTGCTACATGTAGCTCTCCCTATAAATAGGCTAGCCCTATTGTAAAAGACATTCATGAAAGTGACTCAATAATAGAGAGCCTTTATTCCTCCCAACATTCTCTTTGTGTTTTTCTTGTGTGCTTTCGTCTTGCATGTTTGGTGGTTTTTCGGTTCAACGGTGGATTCTTAACAGTTTAGTTCCTTCCAAGTTCAGATTTTTTTTTCACTATCTCTCCATCACATTAATTTTTTGGACACATAAATAGAGCAATAAATATAGGTCTCTCCAAATAACTAATTGCACAAATTAGTTGTAAATCATGAGATGAATCTTTTGAGCCTACTTAGCCCATGATTGGATAATATTATCACAAACAAACGAACATGCTACGGTCGCGTGCAAATTTTTTTGCACACAGTAACTAAACGAGGCCTGAATTTAGAAATGGTCAATCACAATTGTTTCACAGTCTTTTTCTATTCCATCAATCGGACTTTTCGATATCTTAGTGGATATGAACTTCGGTATTTTTCTCGATACAATTCTATCGTCAATCATTTCTATGTCCATCGACCGATATTGCCCTCCTATGAGAAACCACACCTATGTTTTCCAAACACATGATCCAAAAAGTCGCCGAACCATAGCGAAAATTTCAAGATCTGGAGTTTTTATAGTTTTTCATTGTGCTCACACACAGCCATATCCCCTTAGGATGCGTTGGAAGACATTTTCGATGCGCACATAATACACATTATTAGAATTAATTAATTGTTTTGGAACATACAATAAAAAACGAATAGATGCAACCACCTCTCTTCATTATCTTTTAGATGTCACTTAAGCTATTGACCTATTAATTTTACGTGATATCTAACACACATTATTATTTTTAATTTAACACACACATTATTGACAAGAACCACCTTCCAATATGCTTCAATGGGGGAAAGTTCAGTAAAAAACTATCTATGGAAATTAAAATGATGCCCACTTAAAAATAAAACCAAATTCATAAAATAAAATATATTTGAAAGATAATACCTTGCAAATCATGAAAATCAAGCTTAAGATCATTATTTTCTTTTTGAAAACCCCAATTCTTCCATAAAACCTTGGGCTTTTTCTCAATTGTGAGATTAATCATCCATAATAAGTAGTAAGATAAGTGCCAACACATATTGTATAGATGTATATAGGCGAGAGAAGGGAGGAGGGTGGTTGGCTGGTTGCTTGTCACCTTTTGAAGCCATTGCAGATTTTCATGGCTAAATCCCTTTTGAATTGCAGTAGGTGGTCATATAAAATATCCATTACTCGGATCGACCCTCTTCTAACCAATTACGCAACTTCGGACACATAGAAATTCTCGTTGTCACCTACGGCGTTGGAAGCTATGAAGCAAAAAAAGAGAGAGTACTTTAGATCTTCACATTCAGTAGGTTACATTGATAAATCAGGAATCACGAAAACAAAGAGTAAAAGAATACAAACCTCTTCAAAAAAAATGCCTAAACAATTTCGGATCATTCTTATCTTGTGCTGAAGCCAATGCATCGGCATAGCCCTTACTCTTTTCGGGGAGGTAGGACAATCGAAAAGGGTCTTCATGCATATGAGCCATTTGAGAAGTACCCTTGATAGCCTTATCCACTCCTTCCCAGCTCACGAGTCTCTGCTTTGTCCCTCTCCTTGAGCTCAAGGATTTTGGGAGGATCGGAAACATACTTGCAATGAAGAGTAATAGACATAATAGGGGGCATAGAGGATTTCACTTGTCTCAACGGGCATGTATTAACTTCATTATTATTTGTCGAGTAGCGGTCTCGGTGATAAACTTATCCAAGCCAAATAAGCTAACAAAGGTTGCCACAAGGAACATCGGCAACATTCTCTTGTTTGGTTGCCATCCGGATCGCGATACGTTGGACATAGTTTCGTATAGAGGTCCTTGTTCTAGCCAGGGACATAATTTGGACCCATGATCTGAACCTTCATGCCGCTTGCAACCCTCCCTAAGAAGACCCGACCAAAGGCAAAGGCGCTAGCACTACCTTTCTTGGATCTTTGGAATTATTTTGGAAACATACAACATAAGAGGACCTTCGAAATCCCGTTTACGATAGCAGTAGCATAAATATCATCCAGGGGTCCCTCATACAAGTTCTCCACACGGTACTTTTGTGCCTTTACTGGAGAGGGAAGATGGGATATCATCATCTCAAGTAGGACACCACTTTCTGGTAGCCATGTCTGCATGACACGCTTCATAAGGTCCTTGCTTGTAAGGTCCTTCACATCATCCTTTATGGTCAAATTGAGTTTCTACAACATAGGCCACAACTTATCCTTCTCATTATTCATGCAGATGCTGATAATTTGCTTGATTGGCTTGTAACAGAACTGAACAAAGCCTCTCTTACAAGTAGCAAAGCTTGTGTTCATGGTCGTCCATTTCTTTATGGTTGAATCAAAGAAGTTCTCACCCCGAAGCCCCTTCACCAACTTTGATTCATCAAGTCCAGACTTGGATGCATACATCACCGCGCCTCATGACCGCTATGTTGACACCAATTTTGGCATGTCCAAAATTTGTAAAATATATCATGTTAAATACGTGATATGGATGATCAGGTTTTATGTAAACATGATATAGACAAATAAATAATATTATCCTTTAAGAAGGAAAGGAAAATGATGGAACAAAAAGGAAAGAGGGGACACATATATGCGTATATGCATGAACATGTCCAGGTCTTCACAAATAAACGAAGCACAGCAATTGAATGTGATTAGTATTAAAAATCCGGCCTCCAAATATATATGTATACGTTACTATGCATGTGGAGTTACGTATATACATGCACACATATACTAGCAACGCTGCCATGTGCATGGAGCCAGGTGTATATATGATAGTTGTACACATACACATGCTAGCAAGGATTAAAAGAAAAGGGAAACAATAAAATAAGAAGTATAAAGAAATATTGCACCTACACTTGCTAGCTTTGGAGTTGCACGTATACAGCGTATGTATGTGACTACACAGATAAATCGCTTTCTATTCCTTATATGCAATCAAGAAAATATATATGAATAAAAAACCCGACGGGACAGGCTAGGCAAGAAAACCTCCTGCATGTATACGCGCCTGGTATATTCAGGACTGAGTCATGCAACTCCCCATGAACGCTCCCACGATCAACAGGCGCGCGTGTTCTCGTTCAAGGATCAAGCGCGCTGGCGCGATTAGCAAGTTTGAAATCAAATTGAAGAGCGTCGAGTAGTCCTGGCAACCGTTCCCGCCATCGATCCTGGCAACTACTCCCGCCGCTTTGCACTGAGACTTGATTTTAAATAATTTCAAATCATTCTTTGCCGCTCTAGCGCTGGGTTGATAGGAACCGCTGTTAGCCTTGCTCTATAAATAGCAGACCACAGCGATCGTCCGAAAGAACAGGCTCATTCGTATCTGATCGCCGCCAGGCTGCCACGCTGCTCTCGCAAACACCGAGTGCCATCAGGCTGCCCACAAATAACCGCTCACCACAAGCCATCGCCGTCCGGCCGCTGCCTCCACCGCGCTGAAGGCCACTAGAAGGATCGCCGTCGAGTTGCAACACCTGCCGGCCGGCCGGCAAAGCTGCTGTTTCTGTTCGTCGATCGGATTCGGGAAAGGTGAGAGGCCGCATGGCGCTTCTCTAATCCCGTCTCTCCTCTTTGCTGCTTGCCTGGTGTGGTGCTGCTTCATCGACAACTCCATCAACGTCTTCACCGGCAACCTCGTCAGCAAGCCTCCCGTCTCCCTCTTTCTGGTGCATAAGGCCAGTGAGGAACGCGCAATGTCCATGGACGTTATGTCCTGGTAAAGGTAAAAGAGTCGATGATGGCTGCGCCATGTGCATGGGCTACAAGCCCCGGTGAAGGTGTAAAAGGCCAACAGATGAGTGCCTTGGTAAAAGGTTGGTTGCCATGGTTCATGGCTGCGCCGTCTTGCATGGGCTATAAGCCCGGTAAAAGGTGTAAAAGGCCAACATATGAGTGCCTTGGTAAAATTGGTGGATGCGCTTTGGCTCCACCCGGTTTATAGTTCATGGTGAAATCATGTGGTCACCATCTTGGCTTACGGTAAATGCCGGCTTGTTGATCATCTCGTGTATGAGAATATGTAATTTGCATGCACGGACATGAAAGAATCTCATCTGTTAGTTCATATATTAATTAAAAGAAACCGTCAGCCATGCATCATAAATCACATCAAAAGAAAAAGAATATAACCATATACTGCATGTATGTATTCAGTCCATACATACACAGTCTCGCATGTTGTTAGCTTGTTAGCATCTCCGGCACAAATCAACTAGCTAACGTTTGCATGTATATCCGTATACTGAATTGACCATGCGTCAGAGCAATATATAACTTGCATGCTAGTCGCAAAGAAAGTTCGGTTATAAGTAAATCTAAATAAGTAGCCATGCATGAAATTATGTCAAAAGAAAATGGTAGCCATGTACTGTATAAAACTGACAACCATATACATGTATATATAACACACCGGGATGCTGCTAGCCGCAAGGCCAACCGTCCTATTCCCAGGCTGAGCGTATAGGCTCAGTGCTAGTCAAGTCGTATGCTAGTTGCATACTCAAGTTTAAACACTTGATCAAATCAAATCAATAAACAAAATAAAAGATGTTGCATATTGCATCATATTATAACAAGCTTCCTTGCCGATATGAAAATCAGTCCAGACACTCGGATAAAATTTAGTCTAAATAAATGAGCTAGATAACTGCCTGTTCGCTGCCCATCATCAGCACGCCATATCTGTGCACTTGTGACAGACCACAAGTGCTAATCAGCATCATTAATTAAGCCCTATATCGAGGAATAATCCTAACGCCCAAGTCAAGTGCGTCATGTTAGCATCAAAATCAGCTCATGCCATGCACGTTACTAGCAAAAGCTAGCTAGTATCTATTTATCCAATAAATCTTGCAGATATATAAAGTAAAATCAGATGGTTATCTGATCAGATGGTTATCTGATCCGATGATCGTCGTCGTGGCCAAAGTCAATAAATAAATAAATTCATTCATATCCCTCTTATGTGTTTAGGTGACCTTTACCCGAACCCGTGTCCTGCCAAACTACAAAGTCAACTAAATAAAATTAGTTCGGTCATGCCAATATCAAGCCGGCCATATCACCACTAATGCCAATTGATTAGTCGCGGTAACATGATAAAATAAAATAATTAAACATATAACAATTCGTGAGTTCGGCTAAACCAAATAGTCATTCTCAAAAGCACCATTTATGCTCGGCACAGGCCTTCTAAAAGACATGCATGCATGATGAACTTGATAAAATAAGCCAATCGATGCACCTTGGTCAAGTCAGGTGCTGCCTCGGCAAAAGTAAATTCCTTGCCATATATAGCCCAAATGGATTTTGTGTCCTAAGCCAAACACGCTTGATTTCATATAATCAAGACCTGTTGTAATGCCAAATAAACCACGTGCATACATACATGATCAAATGCACCACTCCTTCAAAATAAATCAAATTCCCACTGTCGGCATGCATATATGTCGAACTGCATGTAGCTCAACGCGTACATGGCCAAATAAATAAACAAAGGACATATGTCAAGGTCCAAATGAATAACAAAATAATCATATAAAGTGTGCATGAATTAAATATGTGCATACCATGGTTCCAAAAGGCTAGTCAAGCTAGCGACCCATCATATGAGGGAGTATATGTTGAGACTCTATCAAATGAAATGTCATTATTAAAAAGGAAATGACCATCATCATATGCAAGACATGTGCATGCATCTATCTCTGCGACTACAAAAGGTGAAGACTTTGTTTTCTTTTGTAGTTTGTAATAGGAAACCATATGATATAATCTATTTTCATGTACTCATCTTTGGAACTCTTAATCGGGGTGTTCTCTTGGAGATGTAATTAACATAATTTTTATGGAAATATAAAATTATGGAAGTATGGACTTCGCAATACCTGTTCTTTTATGTTTGTCCCATCTAAATTTCAACTAAATCTAAATTTGTCTACATGCAGCGGAGGCGGTATTAGCCGCCCGTTTTTCCCGTCATCACGCTAGTGGACTTGCCGCCCGCGACAAGTCCATGGCGTCGCGTCTATCGAGGGCCCCCCGACCGGGCCTCGAGGCGGAATCTCGGCCGGTGCGAGACAACTACGACTACTGTGCAAGGCCTTAGATCCACCCACCACGACCTCCGCGCCCCGCCAATTGGACAAGAACGCCATGAGGACTACACTCATAAGCATACGTAGCCTAGACAATAGGTGAGCAGGTCATGACGACAAACCTAGAGTAGGAAATTATTACCCGCTGTAAATAAGGAGTTCTCCTTGAGCTATAAAAGGGGGAGCCCGGTGCCTGGCAAGGCCAGGCAAGGAGACACCGATGATGGCCGACGCACGCGCGTAAGCTTTCGTCTTTCCTTGCGTTGCTTCTTCTTCCTCCCGCTCTCTCGAGACTTGGAGCTCCGACTCCTCTCTCACAAGCCTGTAACCTCCTACTACGAGCACTTCACCGTGTGAGATAATATAAGGCTACAACGGCTGGCTGGGCGTAGGGCATCCGTGCACGAACGGGGATAAATCTCTCGTGTCCACTCTTTCTTGTATTTCTTCCCACAAGCCATCTGGATTTGGGAACCGCACTTATATTACTAGTCGGTAGCTTTAGGCACCCGGTTCTTAGAACACCGATAAGTAGCTGCAATTATTTTTTTTAAAAAATACTACCTACGGAAAAAAATTCTCTAAGGAGAAAATTTTGACTTCAAAAATGAAGTCTTCGCTACCACTTCACAAAAAGGAAGGGGCGGCGTTCCAAAATTCAAAAGGAGAAAATTGTGACTTCAAAGCGAAGTCTTCGGCTCCCACTTCGCAAAAAGGAAGGGAACGGCGTTTCAAAATTCTCTAAGGAGAAAATTTTGACTTCAAAACGAAGTCTTAAGCTCCCACTTAGCAAAAAGGAAGGGGACGACGTTTCAAAAATTCTCTACGGAGAAAATTTTGACTTCAAAACGAAGTCTTCGCTCCCACTTCGCAAAAAAAAAAGGAAGGAGACGGCGTTTCAAAATTCTCTAAGGAGAAAATTTTGACTTCAAAACAAAAGTCTTGGCTCCCACTTTGCAAAAAGGAACGAGGCGGCGTTTCAAAATTCTCTAAGAAGAAAATTTTGACTTCAAAACGAAGTCTTCGCTCCCACTTTACAAAAAAGGAAGGGGATGGCGTTTCAAAATCCTCTAAGGAGAAAATTTTGACTTCAAAACGAAGTCTTCGCTCCCACTTCGCAAAAAAAATGGAAGGGGCGGCCTTTTAAAATTCTCTAAGGAAAAATTTTGGCTTCAAAACGAAGTCTTCACTCCCACTTTGCAAAAAATAGAGGAGACGACGTTTTAAAATTCTCTAAGGACCCTATCTTTTTTTTATAAGCTTTTGACGATAATATGTTTTGTTTTGCCAAAAGAATCATAGATATTTATTTACTATTTTTAATTGCCTTTTACAAATCACAAATCATCTTTAAAGTAAGTAATGCACAAGGTAACAAGCAACTCAGCCTGGAATCTGATGTTGACATATCTGTGTTCAAAATACATGCAAACCGGCGTCAATTCTCATTTACAATATACGAGAGCCTGCACACCAATGTTCAAAGATGACTGCCACCACATGATAACTTTGACTTGCCTGCCGTCCCATTGTAAAATCCGCCAACTTAAGCATGTCAGAAGAATCCATTGCGCGCATTGAAGTGCTAGGAGTCCTCACGTTAATATTTTCTCTTTGCTGGCTAATTTTGTTCTCTGACATGCTTAATTTTTTTTTTTTTTTGACAAACATGCTTAATTTGGTGCAAGAAAGAAAAGGAACAGAGCTTCTCGGCCCGAAAGCTAATTTCAATCCTAGCCGATCTGTTGCAGCCCGCCGCAGTCGGCTGTTTCGTCTCGGTCCGCACCCCTTTTTCTCGGACAGACTTGGAGGCCCATGTACTCTTCATGTCTCGGCAGCCCACGAGAACTCAGCGGCAGGCAGAGCGGAGACGAGCGCTCTCGTTCGGTCGAGGAGTTTAGCACCACCTCGCCCGGTGAAGGCAGACGCGCAGCGAGCTCCGGCTATAAGACAAGCGCCCCGTGCCCCGTTGCTCCATACTTACCTGGACGGGGTCGACGGGCGATCATGAAGGCCCGTGGCCTAGGTCAGTGGCCCTCATTGCACTTGGAGGGTGCGCTGTCCCCAAGTGGGAGAGTGAGTGGACGTCATAATTTGTGGCAGAGGGGTAACGCGTTCGCGCGGCCCCTGCCAAATCTAACAAAATTAATTTTTGGTCCTTGGCTGCCGTTTGCCTCTTGTGGCTGCAGCTAAAATCTAATAAAAATTACACTTAGGTCCTCAGCTGTCGTTGACTGCTATTGCGGTTGTTTGGGTTCTCAGCAAGTGTCGGTAATTTTGTTTTTGTTTTGTTTAGACAAATCTTGCGACTTAGGCGCAACTCCCCAGAACAACATATTTACCAGGTATAAGTTATTTGGACCTCCAACCAAACAGGTCCAGAAAGCTCTGTGGCTGTAAACCATCATGATTGTTTTGTCAAGAAAAAGAACCATTAAGATTGCTATATGAATTTATCTTGATAAAACTTATTGTCTAAGAACCCTTTAGACATAAATAGTACGCGCGAGGTACTAATTAAGCACTAAAGGGTTCAGAAACTCCACCTCCAACCCGCCAAATGCATTGTTAGCTTACTCCAAACGTCGGCGTGCCATTCGCGCGGCACATTGGAATAAAGTATTAACAAATTTCATGTTTATGTCTCTTAGGATTAATTCTAGTCCATGCAGCGGCTTGATTGACAACAAATTTGGTTAGTATGACCCAGTTATATGAGTGGTGATCGCAATAAAAAACTCCTATTTACAGCGAAAAGGCAGATGATTCGTAACAATATTACAGAAATTTCTACAATTAACATGTCTGAGGTCATTGTCCTGATCATTATCACCCAGGAAAGCCTCCACTAGCTCATTCCACTCAGGTGGTCCACTCGTCGTCGTCGACGATGAGGTGCTGCACGACGTTGCAGAGGTCCTAGGGCTATCAAAGTCCAACGATGACGAGGAGAAATTGCCCTGTGAAGTCCCCTCCTCATCAAGAGACTTCAGATGCTCAATACTACGAAGGCCAACTATGCACTCTTCTACGTCGAGTGGCTGCACCTCTTGCGCTTTGATCATCTTCTGTTGCGCTGGAGGCGATGTCAACTCTTCTTGTTCCATCAACTGATGATTGTCAAAACGGCCGAAGCAGTGTCACAACTCACAATTCACATGATAAACAAACATATAAAAGATACGTACATCGGGAAGTACAAGCATGAAGTGAACTCACATCTAAGGCCTTCTGAGCCTCTTTTTCGATCCAAATGATCCCATGGTCGGCTGCAGCATTGCACGACAGAACAACATGCTCGAACCTGCCCTCTGTTGGAACTGCCGTCCTCACCTCCGGCGGAAATCTTCCACATCTACATTAATAATACAACATGTCAAATTCTAAGAAATCAGAGATTATATATGGACTGAGCTTTTCAGCAGAAAAATATGACAAATGAATAGTTTGGTTTTGAATTCTTGCTAGAAATCAGGAGAAATATTTTTCTCTACTCGCATGAGAATCACCCATAGCCCATACCATAATAGTGGTTCTCATGACAATCATCTCCCCATCCCACATTGCACAGAGTGGTTTTATTTCACTACCAGGGAGAGACAAAACCAGAACAGAAATCGGAGAACCTATAGCCATACCCAAGGGGAGGTGCAAACAATTTAGAAGTTATATGATTTGTTCAGATCCTATATTACCAACTATGCATCCCATTGAATTTCATCCAGTGATCCTGCTTTATCGAAGTGACCTAAAAGGTTGTAGCAAATTTAGAGAACCAATGAAAACTTGGCAACCTGCAATTCTTCCGTTCCACTATATGGAACACTGTGCCAGGAGCATAGAGTTTAGCTGGATCCATGAGCTTCCCTTCTGACACAAACGTGTCTCTCATGCAAATGAAACATAGCAGGCACGGCAAACTGCAATGCAGGAGAAGAAATGTCAGGCGTGCTAGTATTTAAAAACGACAGCAACTAAACTGCAGTCATCATCAGAGCATACTTACCAGAAGATAGATCCAAAAATGTGCTGCAGGGGTGCTGGAGTTCTGGGCAAGAAATCATCCTGCAGAGGTTCCACATTTGTGCATGATCACTATGATTGTCAATTGCTAAAACAGGCCATTACTCGTTCTTGTAGCTTTCAGTGTCATTGTTGATTGAATGATTGTTCAAAACTCAAAAGCAGAGCGTGCAGAGCAATGGATATAAGAACCGAGTAAACAAGCAATAAGAGTTAAGAGACAGGAATCTCGGCAGACTTGCCTGCAACACGACGGAGTGGACAACGTCCGCGTACTCGACGGCGAGCGCGAGCGACATGCACCGTGGCGGCGCCATGGCGTAGCACGTCACATCCTGGCGGCTGAGCCCGAGCCTACCGAGCCAGCACCTGACCGCCACAACGGCGGCCAGCGCGGCCACGCCCGCGCCGAGCGAGTGGCCCACGAACACGAGGCGGCGGCACCCGGCCTCCGCCACCACGCTCCCGCAGCGCGGGGCCCTCGCGGTCGAGCAGCCACACGGCGGCGCGGAGCAGGCCGCGGTGAGCGTGCCCTCCAGCGAAGGGCTCAGGCCCGCCGGCGTCGAGGAGGAGTCGGTAGTCCTCTGGCCGCGCGAGGCCGAGGCCGCGCACGGCGATCACCACCTCCCCGCGGGCGCGGTCGTGGAGGCGGCGGTACGGTGGGCAGAGCGGCGACGGCGGCGTCTGCTCGTCGTCGTCGTCGTAGGCGGCGAGCGCGGCGCGGCAGGCGCGCGGGACGGGCGCGAAGGAGGCGGGCGAGGCCGTGGGCCATGATGCGCTGTCGTCGGCGCCCGAGAGGGAGAGGCGGCGGGCCACCCACCGCGCGCAGGCGAGGAGAGCGCGCACTCGGCGGCGCAGGAGAGGGCCATGGCGCGTGGAAGCGTGTCATTCTTCGTGGTGCAAGGGATTTTAGAGAAGGCAACGACCGACGGAACGAGGCAACGTTCTCGAAGGCCAAGCCGCCAAGGGAGGGTGTTGATTTCGGCAACGCGCCAAGGGTCAAGGGAGGCGACACGGCAGAGAAAAATTCAAATTTTTTTCTAGATCGCAGAAATTACAAATCTTCGGTACCACGTCGCAAATTGTTCAAGTAAATTGTTACTCCTTATTATTAGCTGTTCAGGGTTTTGGTAAACATGGGTTGCCCATCTTGTTGTAAAACTTAAATAAACTCTCTCCAATCTCTATATTTCCTGTTGCACAATTGTATTAAAATGGATCCTCCAGTGTTGGCACTACTGAATCAACCAAAATCAACCAGCTTATCGATAATCAAAACAACCCCGCAGAGAGCCACGTAGATATCCTCCCATGTCAGCCGTCCTCACTGGCGTGTTGAATGTTCACGCTTTCATGAAAAACTCTGGTCCTAGATTGGGTCCGATAATCTAGGAAACCTGGAGAAATTAGAATTCCGATTCGAGTGTTGATGTTCGTCAGCGATGGAATCTTCGGCCGTTGTGCCTTTCAGCAAGCAAAGCCTCGGCCATTTCCGCAAGCAAAGCCTACCCCCGGGCCCAAGATGAGGGCCCATTTCCACCAGTCCGTCATCGGGATCCGGGTCCGAATCGCATCGAAGCAAGATCGCATCGCCGCCGCGTCGAGAGCAGCGACCTCCGGGCTGGAGATTCGAGATTTTGAGTGTATATAATCAGGAGCGATAATCAGGATTGTTTAGCATATCATCGGGTGACACTGAATTTGGGCTCATTGCTTATTTTGTCTCTTCCTGCGTCATGTGTTAGTCAAGATTATTTCCTCTCACTAGTCCTTCTTTTGTTTGTTTCTTGGCTTCTTTGTTACTTTCAGCTGCTAGATAGTGGAGGTAGTGACGGCTGTCCAGCATGCTGCTAGTGCTGGACCTGAAGGAATACTACAGTTCAAGAAGGCACCACCTCACCTCAACTCTAGAAAGTCTTTAATTAGTGATATTTAGCTTCGCTTTTGACTATTTTTTTACTCTGTCTTGTTAAAGCTGTCAATTATAGCTTGTTGTTTTTTTACTGACCGGCTGCCAAGAGCAGCTTGAGTTTTCCTCGAGCAATGAAATTATGTAAAGAGATTCAGTTGCGCGCTCTTCGCTAGTTTTGTTTCACTGGCCGGGAACACTATCAATGTTCTGTCATCAAAGTTCCATACGTTGCTAATATTTCTTATGTCAAGAACTAAATCAGGTGACGGGAATAAACACAAGGCTGCTATCATGAATCAGTTTCAGCATGCAGAGGCAAGCATGGACTGCTTTCTCCAAGTCAACACAGGAGTTTACTCTCCAAAGTCTGTGGGCAACCAGCAGTTACCTTCAAACTCATCTCCACCTAACTGCTGCTCTTGTCCAGCGTGAGAAACAGCAGCAGACAATGACTGAATGAGGAGCCTTTCAGTTCTCGTGACCTTGGGCCTATAGTGCGACACGAGCTTCTGGTCTCGGCCTCCCCTCTAAGTTCATCATAGTCCCAAGTGGGGATCTCCTTCCGTGATTGGAGCGTCAATGGTAAAGAATTGGGTAAGCCCCGCCGCTCATCATCCTTTGAGCTGAGGTCTGGTGGTGATAACCTTGACCTCTCTTGGAGTCTTGGGTGCACACACTGGTTAATAATCTCCACCAGAAAAAAGCAAGTTACTACGGCCGAATCAATTAATTCCATGGTTGTGGCATGCTTTATTGATAAAAAGTTTTTTAAGAATTACTTAAATTTTAACTATGCTTGTACAATTTTTAAATAAAACAAGTGGTTACATTTAAGGTAAAAAAAAATCAAACGAATTATAAAATTTGAAACGGAGGGAATACCAGCATTGTCACCTCTTATTATCTCCGTCATAAAAAAAGATACAATTTTGACCATATTTGGATAGTCAAATTGGCATAAATCTGAGAGCTTGTGAGAAATAGTATGAGCATTTACAACTCTAAATAGGTATATTATTATAAAAAAACATTTTTTTAAATGAAAATATGCTCTTGCTAGTCCTTCATTTATGAAAATATGCAATAACTTTGTAAAACACTGTGTCGTTTCTACTCCAATCGTTAGTTTTGCATTTTCTCTCTAAATGATTTAAATGTACTCATTCACCTATGTCCCACTCCATTCATGGCTCATGAGCGAACATAACCACTCTATAACATCCGCGACTTTTTGATATGTTCTTACTTATACTCTTCTATGTATGTCTGAATATATTGGATGTTCTCTAATCGTCTTAAGGTTTTTGTCCGTTAATTTTCACTCGAAGTCTTCTCTCTATGATCAAACACATTACAAGTTCCAATCAAGGTTGTGTAATGCTACACCTAGTTCATCCCACTTGCTAGTCATCTATTTTGTACACGAAGTTTCAATACTTTTGTTTTGCATGTTTTATCTCTTTATGTTCATATTGCTTAGACTATCTCCAACAACTCATGCAAAGGGACACCTAAACTCAAATTGCTACTGCACATTGAAAAAAGCACGGTCAATAAGCAACACAAACATGGGATGCATTTTGCGTGGGAGGCGAATTGGGATGCATTTTTTACGTTGTCTCTCTTGGGCCGCAAAACCTTGTGCTCTTAATGGTGGGCCGGGGGGCGTCAAGGTGGAGCCGCCGGGCGCCGCTTGTAGGATCGTGGCGGGCGTTGTCGGGCTCGGTGAAGCAATCTTGCCGTGGGAGCACCTCGGGAGCTATGGGGCCTTGTCGGATGTGGGAACCTCCTTCGCGCGGGTGCTTTCGCTGGATCTACAAGGAGGGGAGAGATCTTTGCGTCTGCGAGGGGGGGGCTCGCCGGTAGGGATGAGCCCGATGCTCCCGTTTGTCCGACGAAGTCGGTCCGTCTCCCCGTGGATGACGACGGGGGGGAGGCGTGCCACTTTCGGCGAGGAAGGGAGGGAGGGGGGTGGTGTCGATCGCGCCGCTTGGTGGGGAGAGGGGATAGGCGGGTGTAGGGATAGGGCGTCCCTTGCTCTGTTTGTTGGAGGGCACTACTAGGTCACCGCCCATTTATGCACTGCCCAAATTCGGAATGGGTGGCCTTTTTAGGTAAAGTACGGATGGAGATAGTCTATCCTTACCTATGCGTCCCTTGTTTTCTTATGATGTCCACTCATAAAGTCATACTCTCACCTCTCTTTAAGCATACTACAAATCTTTAGTCATTATAAATCTTAATATTGTGTTTATCTAGTTACTATCAATGTCTTATCTTAGTCGCACACTATCCTTTTTATCTCTTTGGCCAAACATATTGTAAAATATTTTTAAATTTGATAGCAACCTAAGTTTAGGCTGTGTATGCTCCATCGCTACTTGCAGATTAGTCCACCCACACTCACTAGTCTG
Organism: Hyparrhenia diplandra; assembly: GCA_015847255.1. Lineage (NCBI taxonomy): Eukaryota > Viridiplantae > Streptophyta > Magnoliopsida > Poales > Poaceae > Hyparrhenia > Hyparrhenia diplandra. The sequence continues at coordinate 6,862 of JADLZK010004847.1, read as the reverse complement.
TAGTCGGTCTCTCCTTGGGCCCTTGCAGTCTCCTCCCGCAGTCCCGGTTCCCCGCTCGCACGCTCTCCTCTTCTCTTCCTCTCTGTGTCGCTTGCTTCGCTTCTGTTCTGCTCCCCCGCTGCCTGTTCGACGAAACCCCCTCCCCGGCGGGCGGGGCGAGGGGGCGCGATGGTGTTCAAGGGGCGCTTCTTCTCGTCGCGACACAAGTCGTCGGAGTCCTCTTCCAGCCCAGACGGCAGCAACAGCCCGCGCACGCCTACCTCGGCGCCGGCCTCGGCATCCGCCGCGTCGCCGGCGTCGTCGTCGTCCTCTAGATCCGACAAGAAGAAGACTAAATCGGAGACCCCAAGAAGCGCGACAAGCTCTTCGGTTCCGCGGCCACCGCTCCCAAGAGCGCCGCGTCGTCGGCCTCGTCAAGCCCCGCGGGTGATGGGCGGAAGGGGTCCGTGCCGCATCATAGGGACGCGGGCGGCGGCGGTGCGTCGGCGGCCGCGCTGTCGCCGATCCTGGCGTCCTCGCTGGGGCTCAACCGGATCAAGACGAGATCCGGGCCGCTGCCGCAGGAGGGCCAACGCATGGGCATGGCTGCCGCGCTCGGGAGCAGCAACCTCTCGCGCGGCCAGGGCCAGGCGGAACCGTCGGCTGCCTCAGCTGGCGTCGGCGGGAGAAAGGGCGTCAGCTCCTGGGCGGATACGAGTAGTAGCAGCCGTGGGAAAGGGAAGACGACCGAGCTGCCGACGCGAAGTGCGGCTGGGACGAGCTTGGGAACAGGAGGGAAGAGCGCTGCAAAGGTAGCAATTCTGTCTGTTTTCTTTCTTTTGCAAAACTAGTTTAGTTTAGTTATCAAGCATGAGCCTGTAAGCTGGTTATTGATTGTGCTAAAGCTAGAGGTTAAAAGTTTGCTGTTTTGAGCTCTTGTTTAGGCAGGGGTGAGGGAAAATGTGTGAGCAAACAATAGCTGTTAGTTACCCCCCTCAAATGCTTACTAAAATGGTAGGAGTTGAGATTGCACGATTCGTCTTACTCCACTGTAGCCGTTTACACTTGAAACACTAGTGCAAAGAAGGAAGTTTCTAGCTGTTTAAAGTGAAATCAGCAAGCTAGGATGGTTACAATTTATAAGTCGAGTTAGCAAGTGCTTGCTCTTTTTTGTTACTTGAACATAAGGCATTTTAAATGAGCGAGCTGATAGCCCCTGCTTATTTCTATATATTGAGCTCATTGGATATATGCTTGATGACTTGTTCTTCTAGGACATGCTAGACACCGTCTACAATTTACATTACTTCATTGTCACTTTATCAATGTATAGAAGCTGTGGAAGTCAATTCTCTGAACTGCTTATTATGCTTTAGGAAATCAATCTGTTTGAGAATCATGGCACACTGGATGTTAGTTTGTGGTTGAGCGTGCTTTACTACAAGGATGCATTTCCTACCCCAAGTAGCTGTTGCTTATGTGATCTGTACCTGTATATTTCTGCACATCCCACATGAAACTGCATTATGTTAGACTTGCAAGCAACAGGTCTTACTTTGTCCCATTGGGCTGCCCATAGGACAGTATCTAACAGTTGCAATTTGATTTGTAAAAATATTAGTCAAATGCTTCTTCTGCAGCATAGATATCTAGTTTGTGTATGCCCATAGGTTTCTCCAATATTCCCCCCTCCTTTTTTGTCTGTTATATGAAAATATTGTAATGCTAATTAGTGGGCTCTCCTTTTGGGGCATTGTTCTATTTCTCTCTCTCTCTCCGCAACCTTATCTGAGACATGGGCTAATCCATCTCATACACAGCTAAACCTAGTGCACAGCGGAACCATTCTGGAGATTTGAGGACACCTACTCACATACCAGAGGCTGCGGTAGTGATATTCTATTTTTTTTCTTTTCTATGACTTTCATTTAAATAACAATGGCTAATCCACCCTTGCCTCCTTTTGCTTGCATTTTAGTCTGCATATGATCCGTGCGAGACACCAAAGGAATCCGAGTCTCCACGCTTTAAAAGCCATTATGCAGGCTACTAGTGCACCGAGGAAGAGACACCCTGCAGATATAAAAAGTTTTTCACATGAGCTGAACTCTAAAGGGGTGCGCCCATTTCCTTTTTGGAAACCTCGGGGCATGTACAACTTAAAGGTAATCCCAGTCCACCGTTTGTGTGAGACAAGGGTCACTGATACGTCGCCTTGTTTTTTCTTTTACCCATTCCAGTTTTTAAATATTTGCTTGGTAATAACAATACTGTCTCCTGTTATCTATGCAGGAGGTAATAAAAGTTATCCAGGTGAGATTTGAGAAGGCAAAGGAGGAAGTAAATTCAGATTTGGCAGTTTTCGCAGGGAGACTTGGTTAGCGTAATGGAAAAGTATGCAGACTCTCATCCTGAGTGGAAAGAAACCTTGAGGACTTGCTAATACTTGCATTGCATTACCTGCTGTGTCATGACACCTGGGGAATTCTGGCTTCAGTGTGAAGGTATAGTCAAGATTTGGATGACCATCGTCAGGAGCTCTCAATGGGTGTGCTGAAGAAACTATACACCGGATGCTTTTATCCTTACAAGATGCACAAGGCTGCTCCAGTTCCACAAAGAAAGTGGTTTTGCCGATGAAGTTGTCATCGATCAGCGTGATAAGATTATACAGTCTGCGGATAGGCAGATTTTAACTCAACCAGGTGCGGATGATGCAACATCCAGAGCCAGTAAAAGCGAGGCAAGAAAATCGTACAGTCAGGAGCAGCATAATTCGAAATGGAAAAGCGCAGCCAGGAGATAAAGCCTGTTAAGCTTCTTCCACCACTTGACACAGATGTTAAGAAAGAGGCTGATTCTCCAACCAAAGAGCGGATATCTTCCTGGAAACCTTTTTTCCATCGCCTGTTACAAAGGTCCCAAAAGAATCTACCCCTACTAAATTGGAATCACCTAATAAGAAAACAGATGCACACTCTACAGTTAGTAGCCATGTTGAGTTAAGTAGTCCAGTTGAATCTTTACCACAACAACAGCTTCCTGTCAAGCATCAACATAAAACTTCATGGGGACACTGGTCTGACCAGCCAACTATTTCTGAAGAGGGTTCAATAATGTGCCGCATATGTGAAGAATATGTTCCGACACATTATGTAGAAGACCATTCAAGAGTCTGCGCAATTGCTGACAGGTGTGATCAAAAAGGTGTTAGTGTTGATGAGCGGCTTAATCAGAGTTGCAGAAATGCTAGAAAAGATGGTAGAATCTTATTCACCAAAAGACCTGCCACATGCTGCAGTCAGCCCAGATGTTGCAAAGTTTCAAGTTCAAGCATCAATGAAGAGTCTGATGGTCCCTCTCCTAAACTCTCTGATTGGTCTAGAAGAGGATCTGCTGATATGCTTGACTATCTCCAAGAGGCCGATAGTGCTATTTCATTGGATGACATTAAAAACCTTCCTTCAATGACATGTAAGACCCGTTTTGGACCAAAATCGGATCATGGAATGACCACATCATCCAGCGGGAAGTATGACTCCTAGGTCTCCATTAACAACTCCAAGATCAAACCATATAGACACGCTTTTAGCCAGTAAAAATGCAATTAATGAGAGTGATGATCTTCGCAGGTAAGAGATACAATTTCTGTATTTTTTTATTCTCTCTTTTCTCTACCTATTTGATGATGACTGTGCTACAAATTTGTCATTTGATAATGCGACTAAAGAAGTATTACCTCCGTTCCAAATTATAAGGCGTTTTGGCTTTTTAGACACTTCTCTTTTAGTATGTATCTAGACATAGTGTATAACTAGATGCATAAAATGAAATGTATCTAGAAAAGCCAAAACGTGAGTAGCATTTGTTTTAAAAAATTGTCTGCTGTTTATGTAACAAATTTGTCTGGTGAAATGTGCAAAACTATTGACCACAACAAAAATCAAAATGATTAATATCGTTCTACTTGTCTTCTGTTTATGGCAATTGATTTTTTCCCATCCAGCTGTTGCTGCATATCACTTGTAAAAATAAATGAGCATGTATCAGCAAGTGCTCCAGTGTCCAGGCAATTTGAAACAGTTAATAGATTTATTCTGTTGTTAAAACCTACTTAGCTATTATGCTATATAATTGCATGCTACCAGAGTCTATTAGATGCTGGTGTATTTATCAATATGCCTGGTCTCCCTGTTTGCTACTTTAAGTTCAAAGTACAGTTGTCCTAGTTTCAAGCTTTTGCAAATATGCAGGCTTCCTAGTTAAAGGTGTGAGGAGAAACATAATTATCTTCTGATATCTCACTTATTGACCTTCTCTTCTAGTCACCATGACCCAGTTCTAAACCTTGTGATATTTCACACTTGTAGGGATGTAGAACTCTAGCACAACCATATTATGGAACTCTGTTCACACACCCTGTGTCTCTCTTGAAAGTTTCTTCTCTATATCTCTCTGATAGTTTATGAAATACCACACTGTTCCATAAACCATTCCATTCACCCTGGACCAGGATCCATATATCACTGACACATTGAGTGGAATTCCTAGAAATTTCCTTATGGTATATTTTCTCACTAGGATTGAAGGACCATTGGAACTGCACCCTGTAATGAGGTTTTAATAGTTTGTATCGCTTCACAAAAAAAGAGATCAGCTTATCTTGTGAATTCTATTACTGACTTGAGTTTCCCTGGATATATGTGTGTATGGAAGAACCATTGTGAATCGTGGTACTCTGAAAGTGTCTAGGGTAGTGTATTAAAGTGGTGTGTCGACAAATATTTTTTTCCAGAAGTTCTAGAAATGACATGGTGAACTGGTGATAGCTTGATGGTCTGAGATGTCCTCTACACAACAACAACAACAACATGACAAAACATATATATTAAACTTCTGTGTGATACATGGTTATGCTAGAGAGAGCACAAGATTTAGACGCGAGTAGGCAACACAAGGGATGCATGATTCCAACACATAAGTAATTCGAGAAATGATGATTCATCTAAGAACAGTTATTATACAGTCCTTGCTGGTGTAACCTAGATTATTTAGTCGGTATTGGTAGTAGTTGAAAAAGGTTCACATTATTCCTTGTTTGCCTGTAAGGTAAACAAACTCGGGTGTTTTAACACTTTTACTCTGGATATTTGACTTGACCTTGAATTTGTAGTCTACATATCAAACTTTAGGAGTTGCTATAATAATAATTTCCTTAAATCTGTGCAGATTGTTGAACTTGCTGATATTGCACGCGATGCATAGCGAAATACTCCTCTGGATGAAGAAAGTGCACTATCCCAAATGGTTACCTGCATAGAAGATCTTCAAGAAATTGTGAACCGCAGGAAGCATGAGGCTCTCACAGTGCAGACATTTGGAACACGTATAGAAAAAACTACACAGGTGATATTCTTATTTGGACTTGATATTCTTATTTGGACTTGGTCTTCTTTTTAATTGATATTCTGAGTTTCTGACCACATAATAAATAATATTCATGGGGGCCACTTCATTTTTCTGAAGCTTATCAACACAGTATGTTACTTAACATTTTAACTTCTTTAATTAATTCATCCTTCACATTTATATAATCCTTCAGGGAGAAGTATCTGCAGCTCTGTGACTCTGTCGATATGGACAAGGTTGATTCAGCAAGCACCATAATGGATGAAGAAGATGGCGTTGTTAAGTAGCTTTGCGTGCAAGTCCTGTCCATCCAGTCAAGGATCGCACTTCAATTGATGACTTTGAAATCATGAAACCTATTAGTCAAATAAGGAGCATTTGGACGTGTTTTTCTTGGCCAAGAAAAGAACTACAGGAGACCTTTTTTGCTATAAAGGTATTCATTGGCCAAACTTTTGTCAACCATGTGTACCTTTCGTTTTAGGCACTAGCCTTATGGTTCATACCCTGGCTGATATTGTGCAAGTAGTTCTGCCCTCATTGAAACTTTTCCTATTGCTTCATAGAATGGGGTTCATCCAATTGCTTTGTTTTCCATGTTGTGTTCACATATTGCTTAGTGCTATGATTGCTGTCAATTAGTTTGATGTCCTTGTGTCACCTTCGGATCCACAATGTGAGTCTGTCTGGTCCCTGCACCATTGATTCATTAATTCTTCTCCACGAAGTTACACTGAAACCTATGGCTGTCATTGAAGGCTATCCAGTAATCAGTTTTTGTTGAACTTGAACAATTCTTTTAAAAGAGGAAACAATTATTGCAGCTTGGGGTATATTCCTACTGATTACTTTCCACACCCATTATGATTTTGTTTATCAATTGAACATTAGCATTCTTGTGCTGCAAGTTGTATTGTGTTTTTTCTGGACCATGGCTTTGTCTTGATATGTAACAATTTCAATGTTCTTTTCTTTACTGCATATTATCACGAGAGCTCACAACTGGGTACCTGCAAGTGCCTTACAAATTCAGATTGCACCCTGTCATGTCTGCTGTTCTTGGGATAACTTTTGCATGATAGCTTTTATGCTGAAGTACATTCAATGCTACTGGTATTGTATTACTTCTGGTATGGGTTTCTTTTTGAATATATAACATATTGCTTGCTTCTTGCAAGCATTATTCTAAACTGTCTAGCAAGTAGAAATACAACTTCGGTTTCATCTCTATAAAAGGCTGTGTTTTTTTTAAGCTGGCCTGCCAAGTCTGTACAACTCACAAACCTCCTGTTTCACCTGGGCTTGGTACCACCAATGTTGAAACAACATAGGAGGTATCTGATTCTGCTGAACAATGTAGGTAGCAAGTAGCAATACCATGGCACCAGTTTCACTACCATTTATCAGCTTATTTTCATGTATAACCATAATAGAAAAAAATTCTCAAAAATACTTCAGTACATCCTGCTTCCTT
>JADLZK010004846.1:0-13702 GCA_015847255.1 Hyparrhenia diplandra | reverse complement strand
TGTTTCCCAGATTGATCGAAGCTCCAATGCTATTACTGGCAGCTGCGGCGGCAGGGCTAAATGTTTCGAGATTGATGGAAGTTCCAAGGCTATTGTTGGCGGCTGCGGCAACGTTTGGCTAATATCCCACGTGAGATAGCAGCAGATAGGTGGCTAGTACCCTATGTACGTGAGATAGGATACATCGGAATAATAATTTTTCTTTTTAATTAAATATACTATTACACGTGAGAGGCAAGTTTCAATAATAGAACGTCATGTTTCATAATGGCAAGTGGATAATTTTTAGAAAAATGAAATAGATCTAATGGCTATTAATATTAATGGTGATGAAATTGATGGATCTTTCAGATTATTGTGAGAACTTTTAGGATTTATCTATTTTTTAGCACGCCTCGAGGAGAATTAACGAGCCTCCAATTAGCAATAGTAAGATTTAGGATTTATCTATTTTTGTAGAGAATTAACGTGGAAGCTTCATTGAGGCCTCGAATTAGTAATAGTAAGATAAGATAAAACTCAAGGTATTCTGAAGGGCAACAACCCAACATGTACATGAGTTCGAATATATGCATGTAGGCCCTTGCATAGAGGGAAATATGTTATAAACCATAGGCATCTAACACTCCCATTATAGTACAAATAACTGTTGATAGTCAAAGCGAGGGTACGTAGAGGCCTGTTTATGAGACAATTAGTAACTTTATTTGTATGATAGAGCCAGATATGTTACATATCTTAGGGTATATATAGAAATATTACATATACAGAAAAAATAAATTTATTTATACACCATAAGACAAATATTAAATGTTACCAAATACAAATTTATTTGCCATAACAACTGATAGACATTTCATGGACTGTAGAATTTGCTAAAAAGCAATAGATTAAACTCCTAGCTGTTATGAGCAATCTACGGCAAAACCATAGAGTCGCCTTGGCATTGGAGGAATTTCTGGTTCGCATATTCCCTCGAGAAACTGTACCACCTCAATCATTGTGGGCCGATCAAACTCACGATCTTGGATGCACCAACATGCGATTTTGCAAACCCTTTCGACTTCCTCCATGTTCACTTCTCCATGCAGGTTTGCATCCACACTGATTGTGTCTCCAAGGAGAAGCTTGTGTGCAACTTGCACGGAAAATAGTCTCCTTGGCCTTCAATATCACTGCAGAATGTTGAATAGAGTTCCTCTTTCCAGATATGATCTCAAGCAAGACCATCCCATAGCTATAAACATCAACCTTGGAAGTAATTGGTGTTCCGCTGATCCATTCTGGAGCAAGATATCCGATAGTTCCACGCATTGTAGTCACAACATGACTGAAATCCCGCCCTAGAAGTTTCGCCATGCCAAAATCTGCAACTTTATTAGGACTGAAAGAAGAGTCGAGGAGTATGTTCTCTGGTTTGACATCACAATGTATTATGCAGTCTCGGCAACCATGATGCAAGTATGCTAGAGCTCTAGCAACACCAAGAGCTATTTGGTATTTGATGTTCCAATCCAAAATTGAACCATTACAGTGGAAAAGATGAGAATCCAAGGAGCCGTTTGGCATGAGTTCGTACACAAGTAACCTCCTATCACCTTCACAGCAAAATCCAACCAATTTCACTAAATTTATATGTTGGATGATTCCAATCGAATTTACCTCTGCCCTAAATTGCTTCTCTCCTTGTCGGGCACCATCGAGCCTTTTCACTGCTATAGCAATCGAGTCACTCAGGCACCCCTTAAATACAGAACCAAAACCACCTGTTCCTAGCATGTCTGAGAATTTTTTTGTTGCATAATGCAAGTCAACATATTTGAATGCAATTATGCCAATGCTACCTTAGTCATTGTCTACTATGGGTCTAGACCACTTCCCCTTTCTCCTCCAAATCACTATGAGGAAAATAAAAACCAAAACAGCAATGGTTGTGCCAATGGCAACACCAATGATGATCATGCCACTCCTATTGCCTTTTCTGCTATCTAACTCTACTGCAGAAAGGAGAAGGTAAATCATGTCTTTATTACCATCAGTGGCTACATCAAGCAACTCATCATTCCAGATAGAGCAACCATCTTTTTCGTAAGAATATGCGAAAGACAAGAGCAATTACTCAAACAAACTTGTGTGCATCCGTTAGCACTCGACACATTTGGCATGATTTTGCCATTCCGAGGCAATGTCGGACTTCGGTCGGTAGCGTCACCCGGAAGCGCGAGTGGCTGAATATTTATTTATTATTTAGCTTTATTATTATAACTTATTAAATTCAATTAAAGTGAGTTAGAAAAGACTAATGGGCCCGGCCCGTTAGCGATTGTAGAAACCCTCCTATAAATACGGGGCAACTATTGTGAGACGATTAAGAAGAAAATAATTAAAGGTTACCCTAGCTCTCCAGCTTGAGCCGCCGCCACGCCGCCACGCCGCCGCCTTACCCACCCGCCACAAGGCCGCCGCGCCGCCACGCGGCCTTGCCGCGCCGTCGCCGCGCCACGGCCGCCGGCGCCGCTTAACGCCGCCGCCCGCGCCCAGCGATCGCGCCGCCAACGCGCCCTCGCGCCGTCATCTACGCCGTATTCGCCGCCGATTTCAGCCACGTCACCTCTCTCGTTCTTCCTACCGCGTTGATCGGAAAACGAGCCGTGGCAATTGGTATCCGGAGACCGGACGATCCGATGGCCACTTCGGGAGATCAATCTCGGAGGAGATAGACATCCTGTTCAACGAGTACTTCGCAGCCGTGGAGGCCAAAGCCATGGCACCTAATTCTACTCCATCGTCAGCTAAGTACATCCCGCCCTCCAAGCGATCTCTTCAGTCTGTACACATCGAGGAAACCCCCACCCACCACATCCCCGATCCCCCAATTCTGCAGCCAGTGCACAGACCGGATTTTCCTCTTGAAAGTGAGATAGAAATTCCCAAAGAAATTATTTCAGAAAATCCCAGACGGACCAGCACCAGTATTAAATTATTTTTTCCTGGATATGATGGCAAGAGTGACCCTTCTCATTGGCTGTATAAGTGCGATAAATTTTTTCTCGGTCAAGGAATTATTGCTAGTGATCAGATGCAGCTCGCGTCGTTTCATCTTCAAGGGAACACGTTATCTTGGTTTATTCGTTGGGAAAAAGAATTGGGTGCTCCAACTTGGCCGGAATTTTCTGCAGCTATTACCAGGCGTTTTGGAACCCCACTGCATAATCATCTCGGTGATTTAACAGCATCACGTCAATCTGGAGATTTGGAAAGGTACACCAATACATTCACAGCTACATTGAATAAGGTACAGCACCTTTCTCCTCAACAACAAGCGATGCTTTATATTGCCGGGTTAGCACCTCTGATCCAGATCGACGTACAATTACACCAACCGCCTGATATGGAGTCTGCCATAGAACTGGCTAGACGCCTCTATTCTGCATCACGTCGACAGACTTCCAAGGTACGCATCAAAGGATATTCAGATGTGCAAATATCAGTTCATGGGTTAACTGGTATATCCACTTATCCTACTATGCAATTAATTATCAATATCAATGGAATAAATTTATTGGCTTTATTGGATTCTGGTTCAACACACAATTTTCTGGACTCCGACTTGGCTACAAAATTGGGTCTCCAAAGTTCTTCATCACATCGTCCCCTCAAGGTTGCGGTTGCTAACGGACAACATATAACAAATGTTGGGAGGTATGATGATATTGAATTTTCAATTGCAACTGAAAATTTTACAGCAGATTTCTTCAGTATCAAACTAGGGGGCTATGATGTTGTATTGGGAGTGGATTGGCTGAGCAGCTTGGGAAATATTGTTTGGAATTTCAACAAACTCATTATGAAATTCTGGCGAAAGGGACAGCCGATCACATGGCACAGACTCTCTAAAGCAACTGATTACACACCAGGTATTCATACACTTTCTTCTGATGTGCCAATGGATCCGCTATTATGCAAATTCCAACAGCTTTTTCGAGAACCTTCGGGACTTCCCCCTCAACGTCGTTATGATCACCGGATTCACCTCAAAGATCCCACTCAGCCGACTGTTGTTCGTCCCTATCGATACCCACAGATACAGAAGAATGAGCTGGAATGACAATGTTCAGAGATGCTTCACCAAGGTATTATCCGATATAGCACTTCGCCATTTTCATCACCTGTCCTTCTTGTCAAAAAACATGATCAGACCTGGCGATTTTGTGTCGATTATCGGGAACTCAATAGTAATACCTTGAAAGACAAATTTCCCATACCGGTTATTGCTGAATTATTGGATGAACTACAAGGTGCCAAATTCTTCACCAAATTGGATCTGGCAAGGCGGGCTATCATCAGTGCACGCATGCATCCTCCTGGACATTGAAAAGACAGCTTTTCGTAACACATCATGGGCACTTTGAATTTTTGGTCATGCCATTTGGTTTATGCAATGCACCTTCAACCTTTCAAGCTTTGATGAATGATATATTGGGACCATTCCTACGCAAGTTTGTGTTGGTTTTCTTTGATGATATTTTGATCTTTAGCAAATCTTGGTCTGAGCATCTCCAACATGTGGAAGAGGTTTTCAATGTCTTGGCATCTCACAATATCTTTCTAAAGAAATCTAAATGCCTATTTGGTCAATCACAATTGGGTTATTTGGGACATATCATATCCGATGCTGGAGTAGCTGTTGATCCTGAAAAAATTGAGGCAGTTACAGCATGGCCGCTACCCAGAACTCTACGGGAATTACGAGGTTTTCTTGGACTCACAGGTTACTACAGAAAATTTATAATGGATTATGGTACAATTGCACGTCCCTTGACTGATCTTCTTAAAAAGGATTCGTTTTGTTGGACACCGTTGGCTACAACAGCTTTTGAGCACCTTAAGAGAACCTTATCATCAGCACCGGTTCTCCAGCTTCCAGACTTTAATAAATTATTTGTGGTGGAATGTGATGCTTCTGGTACAGGTATGGGTGCAGTTTTTACATCGGGGTAATGGTCCTATTGCTTACTTTAGTAAACGTTTCCCGATAAGTATAAAAAAATTGGCGGCTTATGAGCGGGAGCTCATTGACCGGGTAACAAAGAAGTTTAAACATTGGCGGCCGTATCTTTGGGGCCGCCCATTTATTATAAGGTCGATCATTATAGTCTAAAAGTACCTTACGGATCAACGTTTATCCACAGTCCCTCAAGATCAATGGGTTAGCAAATTACTTGGCTATGATTTTACTGTGGAATATAAACCGGGCAAATCCAATGTGGTAGCTGACGCTCTATCTCGCCAGAACACAGATGAATCTTCACTCATGGCTATTTCAGAAATTCAATTTGGACTTTTTGATCGATTCACGTGAAGAAATTGCATTTAGTGATGAAGCTATAAGCCTTATTGATTCTATAATCAATGGTAAGGACTCTGCTTGGGAAGTTCGCAATGGCTTGATTTTATTTAACAAAAAGGTATGGCTTTCCAAATCATCCAAACATCTTGAACCATTCTTCATTCAATACATGATTCAGCTCATGAGGGTATCCAGAAAACATTGCAAAGATTTCGGCAGTCTTTCTTTGTCAAACATGATAAACGCATTACCTAAGATGGATAGAATTACCTAAGATGGATAGAATTTTCTCTTTTATAAAATAAAAATAAAAATTCTGAAATGTAAGATACAATGAGCAATAAAATTTCAACTTAACACGTTATAACAAAAATTGTAGCGACTAGATTAAAAGCTGAAAATTAAAATATATAGGTTCATGATATCACATATAGGGATGCAATAAGAGGTTATATAGCTTAAATTTTGGTTTCAACTAAACAAATATCATGCTAGAAAAATAGATTAATTAATCACAAAAATTCTATCTAGAGGTCCTCAATAGAGAATCCATGTTACTTCTCTTGACACGTGCAAGAAATAAAAAAAAAATGATTCCTAAAATTCTCACAGAAGTAAGAAACATTTAGAGATCAAATTGGTTAGCATGTGTGCATTGTGAGCGTCTGCATTATACTATGTAATTTTAAAAATGTATATACACTAAGATAAATATATATTTTATTGGTCAAGGGGTTCACTCGCAAGAATGGCAAAGGCCATTGGTTGGGGGCTCCCACCCGGGTTCAAATCTGGGTGCGACACTTTATCCTGGATTTTATCCAGGGATTCTCCCAAGACTATGCATTAAGTGGTAGGCGACATCCCCGTCGATATCGAGGCGCCCGTGGTTACTTCGAACTTCAAGATTTGCCTGCCGGCACGGTCCTTCGAAGGTGCTCATAGGGGTAGGGTTTGCGCGTCGTGTGTTCATTCATAGGGTGAGTGTGCGTGCGTGTTGAACGTCTGCGTTGTAGTGTGTAATCTCAAAAAAATATTTTATTGTTTCTGAAGCATGGATGTTCCCTTAACAAAACCACGTAGATAAGACAATGGCAATTCAATGTAAACTATATTATTAGTACTCCGTAATAATAAATTTTACAAGTTGTTATTTTTTTTCTTTGTAGACATTATTCCTACCTATTCATTTCGTAAAGTGTTCATATAGTAATTGATTGATTTGGGACTATATGTCCAAATCTTTATGTATATATTCGTCAGAGATGAGAAGAAGCCAAGGAGTAGGTAGTACGTAAGTGTCCCTGACGTCTATAAAACCAGTTCCTGCTTGGGCCAAAAGTATGTGACATGAGCATTGTTTTTTTTTTTTTTTGAAGAACATAGATATTATATTAAAGCAGCATTCTTACAAATAGACCCTACAAAGGAGCCAATTACATGAAGGTCCCTATAGGACTCAGATCCATCGCCACCAGTGCGCAGATCGCCGACGGACAGCTGCAGAGGCGTCACAGACGCATGGTGCCGTTGGTGCGGAAGGACCTCGCTGAGCGTAGACTGGAAATGGTTGAGGACGGCGTCATGGAGTTGCATCGCTGGCGAGCCAAAGGTATTGTTGAAAAAGTCGCCGACGAGTAGAATACCGCCATCCCCAGGGCCGGTGGGTGGCTCGCTGCCGAACCAATGACGAAGGAACTGAAGAGACCTTGATGCACATGGACGCCGAGCTGCTTGAGACGGGTCGAAGAGGCGTGGATTTGATGGGGCCCATTTACGACAGCTGTAGCGGATACGTCGAAAAAAACTTGGCTCACAGAGTCTGTGAGCAACGACGTGAGCAACGACGTTGCCTTGCCGGTCGGGAGCTGAGCACGGAACAGAAAAGGAGCACGCCTGCACTGCCACCTCATGCCAATTTGCACATACGTGTCCCAAGAAGGCACACGCATGCATTGAACCTTGCAGCAGTGTCCTCGGAAGGGACACGTTGCTGGGCTTCGTGGCGCACTTGAGGAGCAGCAACAGACAGTGGGCCCCACACGGATGAACAGGAACGACGACGGAGATGGAATCCCGAGGCCGCCGTCCTTCGGCCGCCGCGCGACCGCGCGCGTCCCTTCCTCCACGCCCCACCTCCATCACCACCTCCGGTGGCTCCTTGCCGACGCCCACACCACCACCAACCCATCCCCCTCCTCCGCGCACCGCACAAGGATCTGGAGGCGCTGTGGCAGCGGGAGGTGTAGGACCACACGCCGTTGCAATATGTTGTCGGGAACGGGCACTGGTGGGACCTGGAGGTGGCCGTCCCAGAGGGCGTCCGCCGCCGCCGCAGGAGCGGCCTACGGTCTCCAGGAAGCCGCTACCTGCATCGATGACCGAGCCTCCGCGGTCAACGCGAAAGCGTGCGATGTTGTTGTCCCGCGCCCTCACCAGCTTCTCGACGGCGCGTAACAACGGCCACCCATCGACCGTGATGGCCGTCGATGGATTTGCAGAAGCTACCGTCCGGCTCGGGCATGTGTAGATCTGGGAGGAGCTTGGGAGGATGAGGAAGATGACTAGGAGGACGACGACTGTCCTCAGTAGACCCATGAGAGGGCTTATTGTTTCAGAGGATAATACAAGGGGTAGAAGAGGGGCTATGAGAGAGGAAGACAGAGGGACCGGCCCTCCTGCCGTCGTCACCGGCGAGAACGCCGGAGAGGACGGGCAGGGGGCCGGCAGCGGGCGGTCGGTGGGTGTGGAGCTAGAAGAAGGTTGAGAGAAGATACTACTAGGAGCTTACTACAGAGAGCAAAAACTCACCCACCGACATGAGCATTGCTAAATATATAAAGCAAACTGACGTACACTTGGAGTAAGAATTTTCAGACACTAGGACGCATCAAACAGATGATAGGAGAAGCCCAGCCTTTCCTCCAGCTGCACCTTATTTGAAGACCAAACACAAGGCCAGAGATATCAAAGGCAAGCTTCAGTTGAGGATGGTGTGCAGGATTGGTTAGGAATTTAGGATGCTTTTCAGGCTCTGCTTCAATCGACGGATCCATGTTGCAGTCTCCGTTGAGACTTGGCCCATTATCCAGTAGGCAGATTGGCTGAAGCACATCAAACTTGAGCCCAAACGCAGCACGGTCACATGCCCTCCGCAGCCCCTCACTCCCTGACGGGGGACTATAGAATTGATTTATTTTTTTTAAATTGATTTTCTTTGCAACGGAGAGAGTGTATCCCACTTGTATGCATTTTTTGTCACGTGTCAAAACCACAGCCACCCGCTACAGTACACATGCACAACGGTGATGTGAAATTAAATCAGACAAATTCCATGGTTTGCTGCTATAAATAGCGCACATCTGCTAGCTCATTGTGTGCATCAGGCCATCAGCTGACCCACTGCAAGCTTATTTTGCTCTCTTCATCTGCGTCTAATTAGCAAGTAGTGCTGATCAATGGCTTCTGGTAAAGGCGCCATGTTCAGGCTAACTGTTTCAGCGTTTCTGCAGCAGCCTGCATCGCCCTGGCCCTGTTGTTCATGGGTTCGCCGGCGGCGATGGCCGACGTGCAGGACGACTGCCGCTTGACATACCGTCCGAAGTGTGATGGCTTCTCGGCTAACCTTTGCAAGAACATCACCAGCATTTCCTCAAGGGTTGAAATGGTAATTGATTGATGTGGGACCATATGTCCAAATCTTTATGTATATTCGTCAACGATGACAAGAAGGCGACAGGTAAGTGTTCCTGACGTCTATATATACAACCACTTCCTGCTCGATCGGGCTAAAAGTTTATGTGACATGAGCATTTGTTAAATGGATAAAGCAAACTGACGTACACTTGGAGGAAGAATTTTCAGACACTAGGACGCATCAAACTGATCATTGGAGAAGCCTGCGGCACCTTATTTGAGGACAAAACATAAGGCCGGAGATACCAATGCAAGCTTCAGTTCAAGATGGTTCGGATGCTTTTCAGGCTCTGCTTCAATCGGATCCCGTAGAGACTGTGCATGCCATGTCGGGTGAGATGGGAGTCGCTGACAGGTGCAGAATCCAAATTCGGAAGAAGCCGGGACGGCCCATTATTCAGTAGCTAGATTGGCCCAAGCCCAACAAACTTTGAGCCCCTCCGTGAACTATCATTGCTCAAAGCCCAGCAAACTTTGAGCCCCTCCATGAACTACCAGCGCCCCCAAGCAGCTCAGAAGTCCCATCGAATTCTTAGGAGCAAAACGTCGAGCTGTCGCCGTGCAGCCAATCCAGCAGCTTGCGGGCCGCGGTCAGCACTCGAGCCTCGAAACGTAGCACTCGAGGGGCCGCGCGGGCGAGACGGGGAAGAGACGGAGGCGAGGCCCCGGCGGGCCTGGTCCCGGGCAGCGACGCGACGGTCCCGAGAGGCGCAGGTAAAGCAGGAACTGGAACTGGGTCTCCTGGCGCCTGGCGGCGGCGGCGGCTTGTTGCCTTGGTTGGACGACTACAGTGGCTGCTACACTGCTCGTTGAAAGCTACGATGGTAATCACTAGCCTCGCCGTGCTTTCGTTTGGATATGCGCGAAGCGGAATTCAATCAATTTTCTCCGTCTTTCCTGCTGCCGTTAATTTACATTCACTGCCTGATTTTTTCCCGCTGCACAGGAGCAGCAAGGCAGTTTCACCCCTTTTTCCATAACCATCCGTCAAGACAATCCCACCAGAGCAGGTAGTACATATTCCCAACCCAATCCAATCAACATGGAGTACTCTCTTATTCTGTTTCTTTTTTTGCATCACATTTCTTTTCACCACTCAAGGCACACAGACATATTCAGCAATCAACATTACAGTAACAAAACTACAGCAGCCGTTTCACATGAAGTCTGTTTCTGAAATTATGCATGGGAAACAAGTAGAGGTGCTATGTTGAAGAAATGATTACGGATAATGCTGGCAAAGTAACAAATCCAGGCATACAGCAAAGTAAAAATCCGGTCAACACAGCAGAGAGGGAACAGAGAGCACCTTCTGTCATCAGTCGGTATTTACATAGTACAGTGTAACTTGCAAGTACTATGCAGTAGCTCACAAACTCAGCAACACTTACAGCAATCAAACATGTCCAATACACACAATGGATTCCGTGCTTATTAATTACACACAACAACACAAATTTCATTTCTATACATACAATTTATATTGCAGCTAGGGCGCCTCACACTCGTGGACACACATAATATCAAATTCTGAAACCAGAAGGCACAGGGAAAAGGGAAGACGAAATAAATGCATAAAAGGACACAAACTGACACATGAAGGAAGAATTCAAACTATGCCACGCATGAGGCTGATAGGAGAACACCAGCAGTCTTCCCTTTCAGCTGCATCTTATTCGAACAAGAACCAATCCAGAAACACCAGAGGAAGCTTACTGTCGTTGAGAGTAACAGACAATGCTGATGGAGCCGATGAGGATGACGTGGGCGCTGCTGCTGTAGCTCCCATCTTGGCATTGAGGTCTGAATTATTATGCCTTACTTCCAATATGGATGTGAAGTCCGGATGTGGTCACCATTGAACTCCACCTCCTTCAGGTTCCTAAGGTCACCGATTCCACCTTCTCAAAAAAAAAAAAAAAAAAAAAAAAAGGTCACCGATTCCACCTTCTCAAAAAAAAAAAAAGGTCACCGATTCCAGAAACGAAATCCATTATGTCAAAAGAGAACACGATCCTCTTTATCATACCAGCGAAACGTTCACCATTGAGCTCCACCTCCTTCAGGTTCCGAAGGTGATTGATTCCAGAAACAAAATCCATTCTGTCAAAAGAGAAAACGATCCTCTCTAGCTTAGGAGCAGCTTCTTCAACAAAGCTAATTTTAGTGCTGCTGCTGCACTTAACAAGCAGATATTTGAGGCTTTGGAATTCATCTTCCTTGAAGGCAACCTCATGATTAGGGTATGAGTTATGCTGAAGCATGAGGTAGCACAGGCCATGAAGTTTGCCAAGTAATCGTAGATCATCGTCATTAAAGTTGGCTCCACTCAATGTTATCTTGGTAAGTTGATGGCGCCCTTGAACCAAGCTAGAAATACCATTACGGATGCCACTGACGTTGAGCCTTTCGATGAACTGCGGGAGGGAGGGTAAAGCATCTTCTGTGCCAGCATCATGATTTCCTGGACAGGGCAGTGGATCAATCCGGATTGATAAAGCACGGAGGCATCTACCCAATTTCTCAATTTGACAGAACAGATCACTCAACTTAGCTCTTTTGCCATGAAGGGCTACACCAAGTTTCCTCAGTTTCAGAAGCTGAGCGATGCCGGTTATCTCACTGTCACTGTCGGTGACCTTGACACCGGACAATATCTCCATGTTCTTCATTCTTTGAATGCCGAGGGGCAGTTCCACTGCTGAAACTGATTCTTCTGATGTCCTAGTGCCATTACTATCAGAGATTTTGTGACCAGCAAGGCAATGTTTCAGCAGTGGCAGCACAATGGCTTCCTTGGCAAGCATTCGTATGTTGGTTTGCCGGATGTCCAGAGTCTCAAGGCATTGGAGCTCCTTGATTTGCTTGGGTAGTTCTGTAACGTCAGTATTTCTGAGGCTCAAATACTTCAGCAGCAGTATCTTGCAAATGCTCTTCATATGCTTCTTATTCATGTCTTTGCAGCCCTCTAGATCCAGCACTTTCAATAGTTTCCATTGTGGAGATGCAGCCAAAGATGGGAGATAAGCTGCAATGTCATCTTTGTTGTTACCATCTGAATGGGATTTCTGCAACCCTATTCTGTTGTGAATGGAAAGGTAGCGAGCCAGATGTGGCGGTAGGCTCGAGTCTACAAAGATCACATCCGAAGCTACCCTACCGATGAACTCTCGGACATGACGGTGTACTGTGAAGCTCTTGGTGTTGCCTGCAGCACCGATTTCATCAGGAGAAACAAAGCCTCGAGTGAAAAGCACATCCAGGCAATGCTCTGCTTCATCCGTTGAGCTACTCTGCATTTAACCATCAGTTGGAGTACTTGTGGCAGTAGCAGTGACCATGCCCTCAGCAACCCATCTTCTAGCCAAGCTGGTACAGCAAGCAGCTCCTGTACTTACTAGGCAACTCGTTGTAGCACCACAGTAGCACTTGTTTGGGAATGCTTCTCTTCAGCCGTCTGCACTCAGAAATACCATTTGTGTAATTCTGCCACTCGTCTGGTGTCCTCTTTGGATTAACGTAGATCAAATGCAGGAACATCTTCATTGCAAAGGTGTCATCAGTATGGCATAGGTCAAAGATGTCATGATCACTGCAATAATCTGCACCCAGCTTCCTTCCTTGATTGATGTAGAAGGCATATAAGTGGTCGTGGGTTGGATTGATTGATTTTTTTGGTCAAAATGTACAGGTTGCATTGATGATTTTGTAGGGAGAACACGACCAGGCCACGTCATAGTTGCATGTGGCCACTATTATGGCGCTGCCAGGAAGGAAACCATCAGCAGCTTCTAACAGAGCATCTTGTATGCGCTTCCATTCGCTTATGGAAACCACATCATCATCTAGTACTACGATCAAGAAGCGCTTGGCTTTAAGATGCCCCAGAATTTTAGTGATGAGTCGCTTCTCCGTATCCTCTGCTTGGTTTGTTACCTCGTCTTCTTCTTGGCTAAGATCAAATTCACCACACAATTTTAGTTCTAGTTCTAAATCTGCAACTACTGATCTTCTTAGTTTTAAGGACAATCCTGCCTCTGGCTTTAAGCAGGCCTTGCAACCGAATATGGAGTTCACAAGGCATTGCTCCTTGTACACTCGCCGTGCAACTTCAGGTGCCAATCCATTCCCATCCCCTAAACCAAACTAGAGATCTTCACACGGTCCCGTCCAAGTCATCTCCTAGAAAAAGTAAAAATAGCCAACTATCTAATCAAAAAATGGAAAGAACAGCCCACCAGGACACCAGCCTATCAACTATCTCCTCAAAAAATAGAAAAAAAAAACAGTCCACCAGGTCAATAGCCCACCAGGCCACCAGCCCACCAACGCAAAAAATAGAAAAAACCACCGTTGGGCCGTGCTTTTTTAGGCCGGCCTAGCACGAAAAATTAGCCCACAGGTTGGGCCTGGACCGACCTCTCAGCACGGCAAGATGGCCCGTGGGCCGACTAGGCCCGTGCCCTACCGGGCCGTGCTTGGCATGGGCCTAGTCCGGGCCGGGCCGGGCTGGCCCAATGCACATGTTTAGATAGTGGTGTATATGTGAAACTTGCATGCCCTAGCTGAAATTTAGAAATAGCGATCGATTAGGCAACCGAAATAATAACTGCTACTCCCAAAAAGCTCACCGAAGGTATTGATCACACTAGGAAG
>JADLZK010004845.1:0-52177 GCA_015847255.1 Hyparrhenia diplandra | reverse complement strand
AAACAAGGTAATCGACTAGCGTTCTATCCTATTTACAACAGAAGTCACCGTAGCTAATGCTTCCATTGCCTTACGGGAGTTGTTTGTGGCCGCCGAGGTTAGGATAGAACCCTACGAACAACTCGGTAGAGTTCTTTTGTGATCCTCAGATCCACAAGCCCCCCGAGCATCTCAAAGGTCGAGTCATGAGAGTTATTTGCTCTTATCGGGCGAGGCCTTGATATGGTCTTCAAGATCATCTTACAGTGCAATTTTGAAAAAAGTGCACCCGTAGGGGGTAGCCCCGAGCTTCTTGCTTTTGGAACAAAGAGCCGAAGGTCTTTGAGTTCTTCTCCTCCGCTCTTCTGAGTTCTTCTCGTCGTCGAGCTCTTCTTTCTTGAAAGGAGAGCCTTGCTCCGCTAGCCCCGAGCATCTCGGGTTTGAGTCACGAGAGCCGTCTGCTCTTCCCGGGTGCGACCTTGATGCGGTCCTTGTTGTCTTTATACGGTGTGCACTTTGCTGAAAAAATAGCACCCGTAGGGTGTAGCCCCCGAGCTTCTTGCTTTTTGGTACAAAGAGCTGGAAGGTCTTTGAGTTCTTCTCCTCCGAGTTCTTCTCTTCCGTCTTCGAGTTCTTCTCGTCGTCGAAGCTCTTCTGAAAAAATTATGCCCGGGTACCTTGCCCCCCGGCGTCTAAGAGTTCTTTTCGCGGATGGAGCTCTTAGAGGTTCTTCATTTTTCCCGGATTTTTGACCGTTTCTCTTTTTAAGTGCCATGGGAGTCACAAGTCTTTTTCTTTGCGCTCCGTTTTTGGGAAACGTCAGTGCATGGCAGTCATTGCCATAAATTCCCTTCTACGTGATTTGAGGTGACCGCTCCTTTTTTGCTGGTTGCCTCGTCTTCTGTGGACTTGGTTCATAGGCGTGTTGGTATCGCCTATAAATATGGTCCATTTTGCTTCGGTGAGGATTCGGTGTCTTTTTCTTCTCCTCGCTTCTTCTTCCTCCTCGGACTCGTCTCTCTTCTTCGTAAGAAAAAAAGCTTCCCTTCCGATCTTCGATCGTGGGCGGTCTTAGTTGAGTGAGTTAGATCAGCCCCGGGCATCTTCTTTAGGCCTTCTAGGGTTCTTCTGTGAGTGAGGGATGTCTTGTGACTTAAGATGATCTCCTCTCCTCCTTCGTTTTTTCTTGGTGTGGGTCAGGTAGGGTTCTTTCCGGTTACCCTCCTGGTCCTCTTTGGTCTCCTTCCTCGCCGCTTGGGTAGACATATGCCGGCTTCCCAACCGGTATTGGTCGCCGCGGGGAAGGTTGTGCCTTTGAGGAATTGCTGAAGATGGTGTTCTTTGGAGGCGCTTCCTTCTACTCTTTGTGGAGTTGAGCGCTTCCTTCGGGCTCTTTTCGTCTGCTGCGACATGGTGAACTCCGGAGCCTTCGCAGGGGTTCTTTCTTCGCCAAGTCGCTTATCTTGATCCCGTCCATTCGCTTCCGTCGTCGGGGTTCTTCGAGCTCAGTGTGTTTATGGACTTGGGCGCAAGGGTCTTGACTTCAAGTAGCCCCGAGTTGTTGATATTCGGGCTCTTGGGGTTGAGAATGTCAGTCCGAGCGCTCCATCTTCTTCGCCGTTGAATGCCTTAGGTTTCTCCCTGCGGTGTTGTACTCCTTAGGGTTATAGTCCCCCGGGTCTTCTTTGTATCTTGTACGCGGGAGTTCTTGTTGGGCTCCTCGTGCATCCGAGTCTTCTTTGTATCTTGTAGGAGTTGTTTCCCATGTAACTTGTAATCTTCAAGATGTTAAATAAAGAGATCTGTCCCTTTATCTACTACTCATACTTGTATTTTTGTATGACTCGATCTGCCTTCGTGCAGACTTGTTGCAGTTTGTCCTCTGTTTGTTGTTGTCGTGCTCTTCCGAGTTCTTCTTCGGACGACTTGTTGAGATTGCGCCTTTAGAGTTCTTCCTTAGGCTTCCCGTCGCTCTTATGTCCTTTATGTAGGTTCGTGCTTGAGTTGTGCAGGTCACTCATTGTGACACCGTTGTTGTCTCGGCCGATGATCCGGCTTTTGCCTTTCAGCCAGACTTGGTCGTATATAGTATTGAAGTCCCGCTCGAGTTGTCGGGGCTGTTTTCTCGACTTGTCGGTCTTGTATTTCAAGATGCTGAAGAAGGTAGCGTAGGATCTTGTCCTTGTGCGCTTTTAGGTTGCTTCTCCCTTGACGCGTTGGCTAGCCTTTCAACAAGAGGGCGGAATCTTGCTCAGTACTTCAGAGTTCTTTCTTCTTCCGGGGAATCGAAACTTGTCCTCCTTGTAGATTAGGCGAAGATGGTTGTAAGGGCTTGCTCCGGTTTTGTCGGGGTTGCTCTCTTTGACAAATGACTTCTATCTTCTTCTTGAGACTTGTCATGATGAGTGGAGTCTTGCTCTTGCATTCCGAGTTGTTCTTTTGGAGTATCGGCTCGTCTTCTCGTAGTCGGGCCGATAATAGTTGTGGAGGCTTGCTCTTGGTCTTCAGGGTTGTTTTTCTAAAGATTCAGCTCGTCCTTTCTGTAGATTTGCTGAAAGTAGTTGTAGAGTCTTGCTCCTAGTCTTGAGTTGTTCTTCGAAGATTCGGCTAGTCCTTTACGCAGAGACTTGCCGATGGTGGTTGTAGAGTCTTGCTCCCGGTCTTGAGTTATTTTTCTCAAGATTCGAGCTTGTCTTTTCTCAGAGACTTCTTTGAAGGTAATAGAGTCTTGCTCTTGGTCTTCAGGGTTGTTCTTCTGAAGATTCAGCTTGTCCTCTATAGACTTGCTGATGGTGGTTGAGTCTTGCTCTTGGTCTTCAGGGTTATTCTTCTGAAGATTCAGCTTGTCCTCTGTGGGAGTTGCCGATGGTGGTTGAGTCTTGCTCTTGGTCTTGAGGGGTTGTTCTTCGAAGATTCGACTTGCCCTCATGTAGACTTGATGAAGGTAATAGTCTTGCTCTTGGTCTTCGGGGTTGTTCTTGAAAGATTCAGCTTGTCCTCGTAGACTTGTCGATGGTGGTTGGGGCGTCCCCCGTTTTGCGGGGGTTGTTTTCCTCGGCTTGTGACTTGCATCTTCTTCTTCGAGACTTGTCACGATTGTTCTGAGGGTTACTCAGTGCCGTTAGGTTTCTCCATTTAGGCCCTCTAGCGTTTGTCCTTTCTTGGACATGCTACGTATTTTGGTGGAGTCGTGCTCTGAAAGAGTTGTTCTAACTCGGTTGCCTCTTACGGGCTAGGGCTCTCCCATGCTGTCCAATGGACTATCGCATGACGCCCCTTGAAGGGTTCTCGATCCGGGCCCATTTAAGTGCATCGTGGACCTGAAGGTCAAGATGGTTGGGTTCCTATTTCATAACACTACAATCCACCTTGCCTGGTTTGGGCTGCTCGCTTCGAGAGACTTGTGTGAGATGATGGGTTTCTATTTCACAACACTACACCGTTCACGCCCGATTCGAAAGGCCGTCCGCCGTCATTGGACATAGTGGCGCTTTTACGGACCCTTGATGGCCTCTCAAGACCTAGAGGGCCAATCCCAACGCCCCTCTTTTTCCAAGAGTCGAAGTTCACGATCTTCCGCTAGATTTAAGGTGTGGACGCTATTCCGTAGCTTAGGACTTCGTGTGGTTCCACCCTTGGAATTTGACCTCCGTTACGTGGTCGGGTTTGCCTTCTTTTGGTCGACTTCTTCTTGTGAAGTGCCAAATTTGGGCTGTTTTGTTCTTCTCCCTTAGGAGGCATGCGACCTTCACTTCACGGGCAGCTTGTTTACGTTGGAGTGCCCGGTAGTCGCGTGTTTGGTGACCTCTTTGGATGGTCCGAGTTCTTCTCGAGCTTGATCTTCTTCTTCTTGAAGTATCGGAGAGTTGTTTTCGCGCTTAGCTTCTCTTCTTACGCTGCCTTGAGATCCTCGATTATGGATAGAACCTTCTAAGCTGGTTTATGTGCCAAGAATTTCTGATTTCTTCTCCTTGCATTGTCATCGGCAGTAGGTTCCCCGGTCCCGCTTTGCTTTTGACGATATATGGTCCTTCCCATGGGCCGAGCAATTTGTGCTTACCTTCCGTCTTTTGATTTCTCTTGAGTACTTGATCTCCTGGGTTGAGTTTTTCTTGACGTGTGCTCTTGTCGTAGTGCCTTCTTAGTCCTTGCGAATACCTTGCGTTCTGGAGGATGGCGTTTGTTCTGACTTCTTCCACACAGTCGATTTCTAATCTTCTTGTTTGTTCTCCTTCTCCTTCTTCAAATTGCTCGATCCTTGGAGAGCTCCATATGAGGTCCGCCGGTAGGACGGCAACCCGATCCATAGGTCGGGAAGAAGGGTGAGTAGCCTGTTGCTCTCTGATTTGAGTTCTTAGGCCCCGCACAACTTTTGGGAGTTCTTCAATCCACTTGGCTCGTAGTCCTTGAGTTCTTCATATAGTCTTGGCTTCGGTCCGGCAAGGATGAGTCCGTTTGCTCTTTCAACTTGTCCGTTAGCCTGAGGGTGTGCTATGGAGGCGTAGTCTATCCGTATGCCACAATCTTGTGCCCGATCTTTGAATTCTCGCCGTGAATGGGTGATCCGAGGTCGGTGATGATCCTGTTGGGTATCCTAAATTGCGTGCATGATCTCTTGGATGAACTCGACCGCCTTGTTGGAGTCGAGGGTGACCAATGGCTTGTACTCTATCCATTTGGTGAATTTGTCGATGGCGACGAAGTTATATTCGTATCCTCCCTTGGCTCTTTTAAGTGGTCCGACTTGATCCGGTCCCGGCAAGAAAAAAAGGCCATGATGGTGGTATGCAGATCAGGTTGTGTGCTGGCACGTGCGCTTGTCTTGCAAACATCTGGCATCCTTTGCATGTTTTGTCGAGTTCTTCTGCATCTTTGAGGGCTGTTGGCGATGTAGTATCCTGTTCTAAATGCTTTGCCCACGAGGGTTCTTGGCCGCCTGCGTGGTTTCCACAAAGATCGCAGTGGATTTCTTGGAGGATGTCCTTTCCTTCTTGAGCTTATGCATTTGAGTAGTACTCCTGATGATGTTGCTCTCTTGTAAAGCTTGTTTTTGATGAGCACGTAGTTCTTGCTTCTTCTCAAGATCCTAGTTGCTTCGGCTTTGTCTTCGGGTAGTGTCTTGTTCTTGATGAAGTTTATGATGTCTTCGATCCGGGGGAGTTGTTCTTCGAATTGGAGAGATTATCATTACTCCGTTTAGAGCTGATTGCTCCATGTTGTCTTCTTTCCCTGGTTCTCCTTGATGGATGGTTTCAAGAGCTCTTCGACGAACACTCCCCGTGGGACTTGGGCTCTGTCGGATCCGAGTTTGGCTAGCACGCGTCCGCCACGTTCGCATCTCCGAAAGCACGTGTAGGATCTCTAGGCCTTGGAAGTTCTTTTTCCGCCTTGCGTACTTCCAGCGCAATAGAGGCCCATGTTGTCCTTTGTGCGATCCCAGTCTTTGTTGACTTGATTGATAACAACCGCGGAGTCGCCGTATACTTGCAGGTCTCTTGATTCCCGAGTTCTTGCTATCTTGAGGCCATGGATGAGTGCTTCATACTACGCCTCATTGTTTGTAGCTTGCCACATGATTTGCGGCGACGTACTTGAGTTGTCTTCCTTACGAGATATGAATAAAATCCCTCCTGCTCCCCTAGCTTCAACGATCCATCGAAGTACATGTTCCAATGTTTCTTGATGTCGTTGGATATGGGTTGTTGGAGCTCATCCATTCCGCTATGAAATCCGGTGGCGCCCGGGATTTGATTGCTCTTCTTGGGGTGAACTCTAGATTCAATGCTCCGAGTTCCACTTGCCCATTTTGGTATGCGGCTGTTGAATCTCTGTTCCTCGGGATGTCGCCTAGTGGTGAGTCGATTACTCTTGTGATCTTGTGACTGTCCGAAGTAGTGTCGTAGCTTCCTTGATGTGATCGGTATGGAGTAGAGTAGTTTTTATACGTGAGGGTATCGAGCTTTGGACTCGAGATAGAACCTCGCTTCACGTAGTAAACCGCCTCTGGATCTTGTTGGGCTGATCGGGCTCTTCTCTTTCCACGATGATTCTTTGAGTTGACCACGCGTATTTGTTCTTTGCTATATAGAGCGGGAGTTCTTCTTGATCCTTTGGAGGTGTTAGGACCGAGTCGTTGTAAGGTACTTTGCTTGAGTTCTTCAAACGCCTTGTCCGCTTCATTTGTCCACTTGAATTCTCCTTTTGTCTTGATGAGTTTGAAGAAGGGTAGCCCTTTCTCTCAAGCTTGGATATGAATGCTGAGCCCGACATGCACCGTGTGAGCTTACGGGACGTCCTTGACACTTCCGGGGTTGTGTCATCTCGGTGATTGCCTTGATTTGCTTGGTGCTGGCCGATGCCTCTGTTGTGACCAAGAAACCCGATGCGTCCCGAAGGTACTCCAAAGACGCATTTTGTTGGATTGAGCTTCCATTTCCACTTGTTGAGATTCTTGAAAGTCTCTTCCAAGTCTTGAATCGGGGTTTCGGCTCTCTAGTCTTCACCACCACGTCGTCACGTATGCTTCGGCATTTTTGCCAATCTGCTCTCCCAAACAAGTCCGATCGCTCTTTGATACGTTGCTCGGGCGTTTTTAATCCGAAGGACATTGTTTTGTAGCGGTAGGGCACGAAGGGGGTGATAAAAGAGGTCTTGCTCGATCTTCTTTCTTCGATTGTCAATCGGTGATATCCCGAGTAGCAATCCAAGAACGATAGTAGAGCCGATCTGGCGTAGAGTCCACTATTTGGTCGATCCTTGGTAGCCCGAAGAGATCTTTTGGGCAATGCTTATTCAGTGCTGTGTAGTCCACACACATTCGCCCGATCGAGGTGTTCTTCTTTTGAACGAGAACCGGATTGGCTAGCCCGGTCGGGGATGTAGGATTTCTCGATGAATCTGGCTGCGAGTAGTTTTGCAATCTCCTTTTTGATGGCTTCCTTCTTTTACGGTGAGAACCTCCTTAGTCTTTGCTTGATGGGTTTGGATCCCATATTGATGTCAATTACGTGCTCGGCCCAGCTCCCTTGGTACGCCAGGGCATGTCTGGCTGGTTTCGGGGCAAATATATCTTTGTGTTGCCTTAGGAAGGCGGTGAGCGCCAATTCCTATTTTGGAGATAGGTGGGCGCCGATTATCGCCGTCTTGGATGGATCGCCCGTTTGTGCTTGACGTGCCGGCCTCTTTCGGTGGAATCGAATTGCTTGCTTCTTGGCCGGTATCTCGAGTTCTTACCGATTTGCATCCTCGCCATCTGGTTGAGTTCTTTTTTTCTCCAAGAGCTCTCCTGTCTTGTTTGTGATTTTCACGGCTTGTACGTCACACTCAAAAGCTTTCTTGAGGTCTCCTTTGATCGAAAGGACCCCAAAAGGTGCTTAGGCATCTTTAGAAGAAGATACGGGTAGTGTGGAATAGCCATGAATTTTGCAATAGCGGTCTTCCCATAATGGCGTGGTATGGTGACTCGAGATCTGCCACCGAACTTGATGTACTCCGTCCGTAATTTGATGGAGATCCGAATGTGACCGGCAAGGTGACTTGTCCAACTGGTATGGCTGCTCGTCCGAGTACTATTCCATAGAAAGGAGTGCTTGAAGGAGCGATTAGTACGGAGAGGTCTAGTCCCATCTTGTCGGTGTCTCGAGAATATGATGTTCAACCCAGGCTCCTCAGTCAATCAATACTTTGGTAACGGTTTACTCCGGCTATCGTGGGTTCGGTACCAAAGGGTATAATCGGCGTTGCCCACACTTGTCCATTGATCCTCCCCGGTGAACTGAATCGGTGTATTGGGACCAATTGAGGTAGTGTGGTACTGCGGGGTTTCTGCCGCCATGATTGATCCGAGTGCGGCTTGTCTTGCCTCTTGCTCTTTGATCCGGGTACTCGAGAGAATATGGCGTTCAAGGATCTCGTTGCTTTACGGAAATCCCTGTCTTTGGCTCTTCAATGGCTTCTTCTCTATTTTTCTTGATTGTTTCCCTTACGAAAGCGAGTTGTTTCCTCCCTTGTACTTTTCCCCGAAAGTGGTATAGTTTCGGCGTGTGCGGAGCTCGTGGTGGTAGATGCGGGGGGTAGGTCTTCTAGCTTGATATTGCTTCTGTTCCTGTCACCATTGTTGTTGTTGTTGAACCTCTGTTTGTAAGGTTTCTTCGACTTTTACGCCATTGCGACGGTATTGCGGTCCTCGCTTCTTCTGCTATTGAGAGTTGTTCTGATCTTTCTTCGGGGCTTCTGAGTTCTTTCTTTCTGGAAAGCGGTCTCGGGTTCTTTCTTCAGCTCCGATCATCTTCTCAACAGTGAGCTTGAACTGCTCGTTTGTCCTCGGGTTGTCCTTGTAGAAATCGAGAACGCCATCTTGAGAAGATCCCGTTACGAGGGCGTCTATCACTTCTCTCTCGGTGATATCATGTACTTGGGATCTCATCTCCTCAAATCTTCGGTAGTAATCTCTTAGGGATTCTCCTGGCTTCTGCTTGAGGCTTTTCAGCTCAGCCTGAGTAATAGGATGGGTGATGATTCCTGCGAAGTTGCTTTCTGAGCGTCCTCCGTAGGTCTTCCCCAAAGATCGTATTGAGCCCTCTTCAATCTTGTCAAACCATTGGAGCGGTAGAGCCTCTAGGGCCATGGGAAAGAAGGCGGCTTTTGCGTCATCATCTCCTCCAAATACTCAATGGATTGTGAGTAGACTCGAGCCATTGTGCGGGCTCTGTTTTCCCATCGTATTTGGAGTGGTTTGAAGGCTTGAACTTTGGGGGTAGCTTGACTTCCCGCAATCTTTCAGCGAAGCAAGGAAACCTGTCGTAGCTTTCCGTTGTTCTCTCTTCAAATCCTCCTGAGGTTCTTCCTCCTCTTGGATGAGTTCCGGTAGGTCGATATGTTGATTCCGTGACTTCTTCTCGTCGGCTTGGTCTTGGGCGGGCTCTCCCTCGGGGGTCTCGGTACTTGTCTACCATCCCTCCGGAGTGGCTTGGAGTTGTTGGAACCCTCGGCCTTCCCAGCCTCTCAAAGACGTTGGATCGACTTCTT
Source organism: Hyparrhenia diplandra (assembly GCA_015847255.1). NCBI lineage: Eukaryota > Viridiplantae > Streptophyta > Magnoliopsida > Poales > Poaceae > Hyparrhenia > Hyparrhenia diplandra. Next base: position 43,171 of record JADLZK010004845.1, on the reverse strand, counting down.
GGGCGTGAGAGCCGTTTGCCTTTGACTGCGGCGTTTTGGGATCTCTCTCTGGAGGATAGCCTTTTTGCAACGCCTCCTTGATGAGTTTTTCCTCGTCATTTAGGTCGGCGGGTCTTGGGCGGTCAATCAACCCTTGTAGTCTTTCCCGGGTTGCACGTTGATCGTCTTCGGCTTCTCTTTCAGATTTTAGCCTCTCGTATTCATGCAAATCGGCTTGATATTTGTTCGGGCTTGCATGCGTGAGTTTTGCCCCGATTCGGCGTCCTCCCTTCGACTTGTTCCTTTTCGGCCTTTCTTGGCGTTGGTGTTCTCCTTCGTCTTCAAGGGTTCTTTCGTCCGCCGAGATGTTGGACGCCGCCGTCGATGGATCGATGTCCGGGGGCTTCCGGTCGGGTAAGTGGGGTCTTGTGTGTAGCCACCACAAAGACTTCCTTAGCGGTGCGTAGCTTTGGGCCGCCACTCCTTTCGTGCGGGATAGGCCTTATGATGTTGGTCCTCCTGTTTGTCCCCGTTGCTTGACGATCGGCTTTCTTTGAGGGTTCTTGGCCATGGATGATGCACTCCTCTGGGGTTCTTGTCAATACGAGCCCTCTTTGCGCGCCCTCAAAGGAATCTCAATCTTCTCTTGAGTTGTCTTGGCGCTCCTTGAATCTGTTGAACGCCGCGTTGCGTAGTCCCGTAGGAAAATCGAAAGGTAATCTGGACTGGTGTCGGGGGTTATATCCGAATTCGCCTTCTTTCTCCGGGTTGGAGTAGTTTTGGTCAAAAAAGTTTCCGAGTTGGGTAGCTTCCCTTATCCAAGCCGGGAGTTGGAGTTGTACTTCGAGTTGCTTCCTGAGTCCGTGCCAGCCTTGGTTGTCTACCTTCCCGAGTTGGTTTCGGGTTTGGGCCCTTCCGTCTTTGGTTCCCCGAACAATCTTCGACTTTGTTCTCCGCCTTCGCGGCCGGCAATCGTCGATTCTTTGGGAGCTTCTCGGCGAGTTACGCTTCTTCGGTCTTGGGTTCCTCGGCGGTGCGGCTTTGAGTTTCGCCATCGTCGTTGATCCGCAAGCCCATGATCCGAAGATGATCGTCCTCCTCGTCGATGTCCTCATGATGTCGTGGTCCGCCCGGACTCGTGCTTTGAAATTCGACGAGCCCCCTACAGCGCGCCCGGTGTCGATGTTTTACGATCGAGAGCGCCCCACGGGTGAACCGGGCGGTTTGTTCGGGGCCTCGGCGAACACGGAGCCCTACGTTTGTTGTGCGGCTAACATGGAGAGGGGGTTTTATCTTGGTTCGGGCCCTCGATCAAGGATCGAGTAAAGACCTTTACGTCCAGTCGGCGTGAGCCTGTTTTTGATTGATGGGGTCAGCCGAGAATCGGCTGTGAAGCTTACAGCGCTTGGTCGTAGCCAAGCTTGTGTTCTGTATGTTCGTGCTCCCTCTATGAGGTGTTCCTTGGCCGTCTTTTATAGTCCAAGGGGCCAAGGAACTCGCTACAATCCTAGTCGGATACAGAGAGGGTTGTCCGTAGAGGAACCGAACACCCGAACTCTAAACAAGGTAATGTGACTAGCGTTCTATCCTATTTACAACAGAAGTCACCGTAGCTATGCTTCCATTGCCTTACGGGAGTTGTTTGTGGCGCGAGGTTAGGATAGAACCACACAAACAACTTCGGTAGAGTTCTTTGAGGTGATCCTGTATCCACCGCCTAGCTCAAACACCATCCTTGTGTTGGTCGGCACAACCGGAGAGTAGCTTGTCGGTGTACAAGTGTCGGGTACCAATATTAGAGGTACCCTGAACACACGGCAAATCATGGCAAAACCCAAGCAGCACTCGGCCCAGATCGGCTCGACATAAGCTCGGCCCACGGGAAACTTCCGCCTCGCACGAGCTCAGAGTCCGGAACCGAACTCCGCCTCGTACGAGCTCATAGGTCGGAGCCCGGGCTCCGCCTCGCACGAGCTCGGAGACCGTATAGTCAAACCTCGTCTCCGCACGAGCTCCGAGCTCGGCTCGCAAGACAACTCCGCCTCGCACGAGCTCAGAACTCGGCCCGCGAGTTGTTTCCGCCTCGTACGAGTTCGGAGACCGGATGACCAAATCTCCGTCCCGCACGAGCTCTAAACCCGAGCTCGTCAAAACACGAGCTCACGAGATCCACCATGAGCTCGTCCGGCGCGAAGACGACGAGCGACCTCGAACGCCGCACGGCCTATCTATCTCTGACTCGCACGACCTCGGGCCTCGGGAGTACGGGAAACTCACGAGCTCGGGAGCTCGTGCTCCCGTCCAAACGAATCCCACGACCCCGGAGGCCGCACGACTTATCTCCGACTCGCACGACCTCGGACCTCGGAGTACGGGGAATTCACGAACTAGGGAGCTCGCGCTCCCATCCGGACAAATCCCACGACCTCAGAGCTCGGAGCGACGCGAAAGGTTCTGAGCTTCGCAAGTCTCCGGACCGAGCTCGCAAGTCTCGGGACCACATACCCGACGGACCGCACATCCCAACGACAAATCAGAGGAAGTCCAATCTACAGTACCCTACCTAAGGGTACTCGAGTACCGTAGCTATGCGACGCCGCCCGTAGCTGCGGCGCGCTGCATCCTGTTGCGGACACGATGTACCGACCCAGATGCCGACTCCACCTCCCGCCAAGCGCTACCGACAAAAGGCCACAGGCCTCCGACCACCGAGCTCCCCCTACGAGCTCTCTCGTCCACATATTTTCCCTGCTCGTGACGCAGCCCCCGGCAGAGACAAAGGAGCGTGCCTGACGGATAGGCCGCAATCTACGAGACTCCCGCCGCACCCTACGCAATAGACGGACGGCTACGGGCACGCGTGCCCGACAACTGAGCGTGCCCGACATCCCAGGCGAATTTTACACTTTACCCCCTCTATTTTGTATTCTTCGCATCTTTAGTCCTTCTCCTGGTGGCACCTATGTATCCTCCCCTTACGACTATAAAAGGAGAGTCTTGGCCACCGGGAGAAGGGATCGATCTTCTTCCCCTCGCATTCCCGTTCGAACACACACCACTCACAGAGACTTGGGAGCCGGCCTCCCTCTCTCGACCATCTTGTATTCTCCCCGATACGAGTCTTTGAGCTCGGCCACATAGTGACTCCGACTGGAGACTGGACTAGGGGCCTGATTGCCTTGAACCAGTATAAATCTTGCGTTTTGTGTCCCTTGAGCTAGGCCATCGAAGTCCCACACGAGCCATTCAACCGATTTTACTGTGTCCGTGGTATATCCGCCATATCCGACCCACGGCCGTTGGCGCGCCAGGTAAGAAGCGCCTCGTGTGATGATAGTCACCACCGATGGCTTCTTCCGTTTAAATCGCCCGGCGTCCACGGCGCCCGTGCGCGCGGAGGCCTTCGTCTTTGTCAACACCGATCCCAAGGGCCCCCTCGGCCACCCTTCCCTCGGCCGATCCGCATCGCCGCCGACTCCGCGTTGGTACGCTCCGTCTGCGCCGCTGCGGATCGCCCCTTCATCGTCGTCTCGGCACTGCCACCGCCCTGAGGCATACACCCCAAGGGGTAGACGCTCGGCGCTTCTTGCCGTGAAGCTCTGCCTCTCGTCGAAGGGCCTCCACGAGCTCGATCGGCATCGCCACGAGCTGGGAAACCGGGAGACGAGCGTACGCCCCGCACGACCTCCGGGTCGCAGGCCCTTCCGCCTCGGCGCGCCGGCCTCGGGCGCGAAGTTGCCACGCCCCGCACGACTGGGGATGCGGGGGCCGCGCGTCGTCTGCCCGCCGACGACCTATGGCGCCCATGTGGCGTCCGTCGCCGTCCCGACCTCCCTCTCGGTGCCCCGCGCCCGCATGCCATCGCGGCCGAGGGAATCGTCCCACACGACCTTCCCCTCCGACTTTAGGAGGTATCCGTCCAGGCACGCCGTCCGTGACCGCATGATTTGGCGCGCTTCGTCCTCATGCGCCGCGTCTCGCCCGGGCGCCCGGCCTTGCATGTAGTGGAGGCCAGCGACCAACTCCCCCCATCACCCGCGCCCGCACAGGCGGCTCGGGCGCGACTACCATATGCCGCGACACGGGGGCGCCTGGCGGCCCTCACGACCTCCGAGCCTAGCGGCGGTGCGTGCGGCGCGCGCGACATCGCTCCCGGAGGCGCATAGCACGCAACCCGCCCGAGATCGGACGCGGCTCGCCTCGGCCGTGGTCCGCATGGACCCACCCAATCGGCGCGACTAAGACGGCGTGGGGCGTGCCCGCCACCGGCTCACGCGGAAGGAGGACGGCGTGCGCGCGCCGCGCATGACCTCCGCCCGCACAATCCGCGGGTCGATCGCGGAGACCGGCTCGTCTCAGCGGCGCCACCGCCCGTCCCGCCGCGACCGCGCGGGTTGCCGAGTACGCTCACCTCCTCGTCGGTAGCGACCAGCGAGTCAAGGCCCGCCATGTCGCTGCCCGTACCGCCACGACTTCAAAGACGCGAGTCCCGCCGTGTCGCCGCGACCCGGCGCAAGTCCTCGCCGCCCCCATCCGTCGGGGTCGCCAAACTTCGTCGCCAAGCCCGGCCAAGCTCTATCGGGCGAGCTCTGCCACGAGCTCTTCCGGCGAGCTCTATCACGAGCTCTCCCTATAAGCTCTGCCTCGAACCTTGCCGAGCTCCACCTAGAGCTCCGCCAACGAGCTCCACCTTGAGCTCCGCTACAAGCTCCCCGACGAACTCCAACTCGAGCTCCACCGCCGAGCTCGGCCGAACGAACTCCACCACCCATTGAGCTCCACGAACTCCGTCACTCCATGAGCTCAGCGGCGGTTCCGCCTCGAGCGAGCTCCGACGATTGCAAGCCTACGAGGCGATCCACTGCGCGACGTCTCGCGCGACCCGCGAGATACGTGGCCTCCCGTCCCGGGCGACTGCGGTGTCTTGCGCGACCTAAAACTCACGAGATCCGCTGCCTCGGTTCCCGTCCCGCCGCGACCTAGGGGGCGGGGATCCCGCCACGCCGCGACATGCGGCCGTCCCGATATCCCGCTCACGCAACATATCGAGGCGAGGGATCTCCGTCCCGACGCATGACTTCTTGGCGACTTCGAGATGTCGGTCGCTCACACGACCTCCCGCGACATAGAGCTGGAGTGCCGTGCCACCACGACCCCGCCGGCGCACACCTCCACCCCCTTCCGACTACGCGCGACTCGCACGACCTGCGCGACTCGATGAGGGTCGTCCCGCTCGATCAGTTCGCACGATACGCCGCCGAATGAGCTCCACTTCGAGCTCCACCTCAAGCTCCGCCTAGCTAGGCCGAACGAGCTCCACCGCCGAGTTTCACCATCGAGCCTCGTCGAACTCCATCGACGATCTCCGTTGCAAAGCTTCACCGAGCTCGTCGCCTCATGCGCCCGGCCGGCCATTCATCCGACCTCGGCGCCTCGTGCGACCGTGCTCATACTCGACATGTGCGAGATCAGGGCGTCGACGATCAAGTCCTCTCAACACCCGAGACATCAAACAAATTTACGTCTCTCTTGCCCGTAACGCATGCCGCAAATTGTCGTCATAGGCTTTAATAGAAAAGAACTCACGTTCAATGCAAGAATTTGTGCGAGCATTTGAACCTTTTTCGTTTAAATTTGTTGAGCAACGACCGCCCTCTGCCTCTAGCGAGGTCAGCCCTTGCTCGGGGGCTACAGAGGACGGGGCGCACACCCCGCACTTTTACCAACTTTTTTCGCAAAAAGAGAGTATCAAGGTCGCACCCGACCTGTCCGGGATCACTTTGTTTTCTTTCCAATTCACTCGCACGCACTATCATCTGATTAAGTTCGACGTCGAAGTCGTAAGGTGTGGCACGAGCGCCTATCGACCTCCTATGCTCCTGCGGCTACCGAGGAATGGCCCGTCACTAGCTCCTTAAAAACTCGACCTCAGACTTAGAAGCTCGATAAACATGTAAGCGAATAAAGGAAACAAAGTGCTCACACGACTCAAGCAACTTAAAAGTTGGTTACAGTTTACCCTGACTAGGAGGGACCTTGTTCCACACAAATAAAAATGGCATCACCACGACCTACTACTCCTATTACTACTCGTCTCCTGCAGATGTGTCCTCGCCGACACCCTCGTCGGAGTCCTCGCTGGTGCCCCCGTCGACGTCCTCATCGGAGTCCTCGTCGTCGTCGATGACGGCATCTCTCGCAAGACCCCCTGCGAGTCCGAGCTCCTCCGCAGCATCGAAGGTCACCCTGCACGCCAGGCGAGCGACTCTAGCCTCCGCGGCATCACAACGCTTGTCGGAAAGCTTCTTCGGCCACCCCTCGCGGATGGCCTTCCTGTCAAGATTCGGGTAGTGGGCAACGATGATGCCCAATACCTTCTGCATGACGCGCTGCGCCCGCGCCATCATCAACTCCGTCACCTTCTGTGGAATGAGGAGGGCTCGTTGGGCCAGCGTCGTCGCCTCGACGACCCCAAGCTGTTCGCGCACTAACTGGGGCGCCAACAACTAGATCCCGCGCCGTGCTCGAGCTCCCTGATGTCGAGGAGCCGGCCTCGGAATCGATGATGTAGAACCCTGGCACGGGGATCTCGACCCGAGGCTTCGTCCGTGGCCTTTTTCTCGGATTGGGCTCAAGGGGCTTCACCACCCTGCACACGTAGAGGCACATCGATCAAAGTCGGAAGCAGCATGATGAAGCCTCGAGTTGTCCCGTGCAACTTACGTCGACGTACGACGCCTCTTCGACCCTAGGGTCGGAACGCCTGATGCCTGTAACGCGCAAACCACCTTTCGCTGCGCCAAGGCCACCACCGGCTGCTCCACGGTCGCTCCACGAGCGGCGGCAGCGGTGTGGACCCAACGAGTCAAGACCACCGTCGACCTCCGCCACCTGAGGTGCGTCCGCTCCCGCGTGGGGCTCGGCTGCTCCCGACCCACGAGAGCGTCCGCCGCCGCACGGGCTCGACCGGTCCCGCCTCCTAAGGCGGAAGCAGCGGTCGCGACGGAGGAATGTCAATTCGACCAACCTACACCGCGGAATACAAGACTGCGTGAGATCGAATCTCAACAAAAACCGGCAAGGAAAAAGAAAGACTTACCACTTGTCGCCATGGCGCAGGATCGACCCCTCGATACTTGAAGTTGCCCGATGTCAATGCCTTCACCCTCTTCACGACCTCCGGACGATTGGGGAGTGAAGGCGCCGCGATGGTCCCCACGAAGGGTGCCCTGTCATCCGTCATCTCGAACATATGCAAGACACGGGCCTGCAGAAGTACGACCCCGCGCGAGAAATAATGGGCGAGCGCCGCCTTGCCCGTTAACCGTGTTTTGTGGAGTTTGCGAATCGCCTCCACTCCCTTGAGTATTGCCTGGAACATCTCAGTCGGGGCTTGTCCCCCCAAGTGTGCACCGGGTCCAAGATCGTCCGCCCGGTAAACATCGGAAGAGGACGGACGGGGTCGTTCTTGAGGTAAAACCATCGGGAGTGCCACCCACTGTTAGACGAAGGGAGATGGAGCGCGGGGTACTCAGTGGTCATACGGTCCTCATCTGAATCGATGCAGCCCCAATAGAGGCCGGCACCACGTTCCCGTCGAGATCTTTGGTATTGCCAGCCTTGACGACAAAGTAGTGCTTGAAGAGCTCCTGGTTTGGCTCAATTCCCAAGTACGCCTCGCACAGCGTCACGAAGACCGCGAATTGCAGCACCCCATTCGGATTGAGGTGCTACAACTCGATCCTCCAGTAATGAAGGAGCCCGCGATTGAAGTCACCACCGGAACGAAAAGCCGCGTCGATGAAAACCGACGAGCGAGGCGACGTACCCGTCCGGCGGCGCGGAGACTCCTGTCGCCGGGGAACCCTCCACTCTTCGGCCTCCGTAAGCCGGGGGAGCTCACCGTACAACACCAATGACTCCAAGTGGGCGGGGATTACGGTGGAGCGCCTCCAAGTCGCCATCTTCGTCTCCCTCATGTCCCGACTCAAGAGCCCAGGTGGGGGGTAGGGCGGGCGCAGCCGCCTCCTCCGATCTCCCAAAGCGTTCGAGCGTGGCCACCCCTCGTCCTCGCTATGGCGGGGCGCGAGCGGCTGTGATCGGTCGACGGGCGTCGCCGCCGGCGGAGCGGGCGGCAAGGCCTCCTCCGACCTCCCTCTCACGCGATCGGCGGCGGCGGCGAAGCGACGAAGGGAAGGAAGAGGTAAGAATAGAACCCCCCCCGTTTGTTTTCCTTTATGCGCGCACCCGCCGACCACCACTCGTGCCGCCCGCGTCGCCGCGACTTCGGTCGGGCCCGGCTCGAGCTATGATTTTCCGTCCCGCCGACCTCGGTCGGGCGGTGGCGCCCGGCCTTGAACTCCGTACCGCCCACGACCTGCGAGCGGGGCGGGCCCTCGTCGCCCGCCCCGACAAAACCCCCGTCCCCGCGACCTCTTGTCGGGGCTGATTCGCACGACCTCGTAGCGACTAAAACCGGGCCGTCTTGCGAACCCAGTCGCGGCCTCTCTCGGTCGCCGCGACCTTTGAAGTCGCGGCGCTCTTCGGCCTTGGCGTGCTTCGTCTCGCACGCGACCTCTAAGAGCGGAGATCGTTCAACCTCCTCGTCCAGCGCCCGTCCCCCACGGCTAAAAATAGGGCACACTACCATCCTGCATGACTTGAAAGCCCGAGCTCCGCGTATCCCACGACTAAAAATAGGTCGGGGCGACCTCGCGTAATGCGCTCACGTTGCGTGCGCCGTGCCGCACGACTTAAGCACTCAAGGCCGCCGTCACGCACCTCCGTCCCGGCGACCATCGGGCGTCGACTTCGCACATCCACGCAAGTAAGAGGGCGGGCGCCTGATCTCGGTACACATCCATGCCGCCGTCCGTCCCCCACGACTAACGGGGACGGGTCGGCCTCGCGCGTGTCTACTCTGCGCACGCCCTGCAACGCTGTAGGCCTTGGCCCGCGATCGCATGGCCTTGGCCCGCGATCGCAACGGCTAAAAGTTACACTCGGTAACTCTGGACGGCGGCCGGCGAACTCGCCGTGATTAGGGCTTCCGGGGTTGGCCCGGCCCGACGCGGGGTTCGATGGCCGCCCTAGCCGCTGGGCGAGGGCGGTCGAGGAGAAGTCCAGCGACTCTGCGGCTTGTGAGCTACGAACGCCGCCAAGACTCTTCGAGAACTCGCGTTCAGTCGCCCGGGAAGCGGCGCGCGACCTCCCGCCTCTTCCTCGAGGAAAGGCGTCGTAAACTTCGAGACCGCGATCTCGAGGAAATGCGGTCGAGCTCCGGGAACATGAGGTCGATCCACTAGCTGATCGGGACGAACGGTGACGAGCTCGGGCCTCACTCGAGCTACCGCTAGTAACTCACAAGCACCCATCTCGGCCGCCGAGGCAAAGGCGAGGCACGAGCTCACCCCACCTCTCCGCGAGAGAGCGGAATGGGGGAACAAACGAAAAAAAAACGGCTCAAGCGAGTCGGGCAAACTCCGTAAGCGACTAAAAATACAAGCCTCTACGAGGTGTATCACACACTCGTCATACCTCGAGGGGCTACACCCGGCGGGTGTGCTCGTGCGCACCCACCCTCGAACGAGGAGCGAACCCAACGGCGATCACGGCGACCTCGACTTGGCTTTGAGCTCTTGAGGAAGAATCCATCTCCCCCAAACGCTCGGGGGCTCTTGTCGGGTACCAATATTAGAGGTACCCTGAACACACGGCAAATCGCGGCAAAACCCAAGCGACAGCACTCGGCCCGGATCGGCTCGACATAAGCTCGGCCCGCGGGAAACTTCCGCCTCGCCGCGAGCTCGAGTCGGAACCGAACTCCGCCTCGTCACGAGCCAATAGGTCGAGCCCGGGCTCCGCCTCGCCTGAGCTCGAGACCGTATAGTCAAACCTCGTCTCTCCCGCGAGCTCAGGAGCTTGGCTCGCAAGACAACTCCGCCTCGCACGAGCTCGGAACTTCGGCCGCGAGTTGTTTCCGCCTAGATGCGAGTTCGGAGACGGATGACCAAATCTCCGTCCGACGAGCTCTAAGCCCGAGCTCGTCAAAACACGACTCACGAGATCACACGAGCTCGTCGCGCGCGAACGAATCGCGCGACCTCGGCGCCGCCGCGGCCTATCTATCTCGACTTCGCGCGAGCTCGGGAGCTTGTGCTCCCGTCCAAGCGAATCCCACGACCGGAGCCGCACGACTTATCTCCGGCCTCGCCGCGACCTCGGACCTCGGGTGCGGGGAATTCACGAACTAGGGAGCTCGCGCTCCCATCGGACAAATCCCGACCTCGAGCTCGGAGCGACGCGAAGATTCTGAGCTCGCAAGTCTTCGGGACCGGCTCGCAAGTCTCGGGACCACATACCCGACGGACCGCACATCCCAACGGCGAATCGGAGGAAGTCAATCTGACACCCTACCTAAAATTTTCGGTACCGTGGTGGTGCGGCGCCGCCCGTAGCCGGCGCGGCGCATCTGTTGCGGACCGCGATGTGCCGACCCGGATCTGAACTCCACCTCCGCCAGCGCTACCGACAAAGGCCACGGGCCTCAGACCCGACTCCCCCTCGAGCTCTCTCGTCCACATATTTTCCCGGCCTCGTGGCGCGGCCCGGCGAGACAAAGGAGCCGTGCGACGGATAGGCCGCAATCTACGAGACTCCCACGCGCACCCTACGCAATAGACGGACGGCTACGGGCACGCGTGCGACAACCGGCGTGCCCGACATCCCAGGCGAATTTTACACTTTACCCCCTCTATTTTGTATTCTTCGCATCTTTAGTCCTTCTCCTGGTGGCACCTATGTATCCTCCCCTTACGACTATAAAAGGAGAGTCTTGGCCACCGGGAGAAGGGATCGATCTTCTTCCCCTCGCATTCCCGTTCGAACACACACCACTCACAGAGACTTGGGAGCCGGCCTCCCTCTCTCGACCATCTTGTATTCTCCCCGATCACGAGTCTTTGAGCTCGGCCACATAGTGACTCCGGGGATCGGACTAGGGGCCCGATTGCCCCGAACCAGTATAAATCTTGCGTTTTGTGTCCCTTGAGCTAGGCCATCGAAGTCCCACACGAGCCATTCAACCGATTTTACTGTGTCCGTGGTATATCCGCCATATCCGACCACGACAACAAGTGAACTCCGGGTGAACAAATCATCGTGTTCATTGTCTTCATTGGTGATTGGCTTCATCCATTGATTGTGATTATGTTTCCCTCCCCACGGTGATTGGTTCATTGTCTCGACACGTCGGTATAACAATTCCTTGCTCTTGCATTTACTTACCTAGCTTACCTTGAGTAGAGAGCAGACACTTGCTTGTTTAGTTGTTCTTGCTAGCATAAGGATCATATTTAGGATTGCTCACTAGTTAGAGTAGTGACATAGCAATTGAGTGATATAGAGATCATAGAGTTTATTTAGAATTATCACTAGAGGCTTGCAAGACAATAGAGCTAGTGCAAACCGCGATTCGCCTTTTGTTATACTAATCGGTTTGTTAATTGAGCTTGTAGAAAATTTTTATAGGCTATTCACCCCCCCTCTAGCCATCTAGGACCTTACAAGGTCCGTGCAAACCATAAGATTATATAAGAGTTTAGTATTTAAAATTAGTTGATCATAGTATTATGTCATTTAGGTTACTGTATTGTCTGACTGATATTATAAAAATATAATCAAATAAATGAACTAATATGTTTTTAGCTTCATCGATGCACTCTGGGTTTAAGTAGAATTGAAGTGTGCACTATGGGTTTGCTTACTTGTGGAGACACAAACCGAAGGGGCCAGTACAACAAAAAATCATGAAAATCACTAAAACTTCGGCTGTGTTTAGTTCCAAAGTCTGGACGCCAAACTTTAGAAAATTTTAAAGATTTCTTGTCACATTAAATGTTTTGCCTCATACATGGAGCATCAAATGTAGGTAAACAAAAAGTAACTAATTGCACGATTTGGATGTACTTTATGAGACAAACCTTTTTGAGCCTAGTTAACCCATAATTGAACAACAATTACCACAAACAAACGAAAAGTGCTTTTCGGTCACTTGTCAAATTTTGGCGGGAACTAAACATAGGCTCGATAAACCAATAAAATTTTGGTTAAAATTTTTAAAAAGTTGAACAAATATCGAATGAAATCGTCATTGTTTGTAAATTTACTAGAAGTCATCGGCAAAAATACGTGGAATTCGATCAAATTTTCGAAAACCTTTATGCAACATCCCCCAGGTTCGTCACTGTGCTCAAGTCTCCTTGATTAGTTGGTCATCGTGATGCAACAGGTAAACCTCCTTGTAACCTCTCGTCCAAGGCGTCGAGACGGGAGAGAGCACATGGAGAGGAGGAAGGAAAACAATGTAGAGCACAAGAAGGCGAGCTTTGCTTGCTTGAGCAAAACGACAATGTAGTTAAAGGTTGTGGGGGTCTAGTCCAATACTCGGGTCACGTCGCGCGTGCAACCGTACCGCCAGACCATGGGACGCAAATGGGCACGACGCGGGCTGTTGCCCGTTGGGCCTGACCCTGGTGCTCGTGTGGCTTTTCGCCGAAAGGTGCACACAGCACTCCTCTGTGCAGCGCATTGCAGGGTAGGAGAGCTGTGCAGGATGTCATGATAAATGAAGCACGGGACGGCAGCGTGCAGCCACAGTAGGACACGATCACACGACCTATCAACAGAATTACAGACTGCTCCCCTCCGTCCCAAAAAGATTATCACCGCTTCTCGAGACATAAATACCGGCAATTATATATTAAAATATAAAAAATATTTGTCTTTAAGTAATTAGTATCATCGGAAAGATCTTCAAGTCTTGTTTTTAACAAATTTATTTGAAAATTTAAATATTGCACGTATTTTCTACAAATGAGTCAAACTTACGGCACACATCCCACGGTCACGGCTATATTTTTTTTTCTCACCAGTGAAGAGAGTGTTCCAGTAACCTTACTGTACTACTTATTGAATGTCGGGCACAGTGCAGTAGGTTGCCGTGTGCCCGTGTCTGCCCACCAGAAATTCAGAACGGCTTCCCCACGGCCACTGGCCACACTGCCACAGTGGCCACCGGTCTTTGGCGTCGAACGTCGGTCGATCGCATGCGCAATTGCTGGTCGCTGCTACTAGCTCCTACGCCGTGCCGGCCGCCGCGCGAGGTATTTTACACGGCTGCTTTTCTGGACCACCTCGCAGGTCCGCGCCTGCCTGCTGCTTCAGCCCTTCGACGACTTTTTGGCGGCCAGCGGCGTGCAGGCGTAGGGCCTCGAAATGCTCCCTGCCGGCATGGTCACATCGGTTGTTGTAGGGCCTCACATGCACGTGGCCGCTTGCGTGCCGTCACTTGCGAAGTTGCGAGAGTGTGCGGCGGTGACAAGGCGAGCCCTGGCGAGTCTTTCCGTTTCTGCTGTGGCCCGGTGCCGCCTACTCCGTATGCGTAGAGGCAGGAGTCGTAGGCAGAGACACATGCTCCTGCTCGAGACTTTTGTGGTATGCGTACCTGCCTCAGTGTGAACCGTTCAAGAAGCAGGACAATTGCTTTTTTAAAAGCAGGACAATTGTAATCCAAAAACCTCAGACCTCAGGACTATGTAACCATGACTCTTGTGGTGTTGGGCTCCCTAGCCCGTTAAATCCAATAAACTTATAAACCCCTTTACAATCTCGAAGGGAGCCCATATTTACACTTAACTAGCAACTCAGTACACACGTAAATATTAATATCAGTCTAATCTCAAAAACAAATATTAATATTAGTCTACAAAATTTATTCCTCCATTTCTTTATTCATCGTCTCTTAATCTATCACTTTTCTTTCATCTGCTAAAATTATATGCATTTGTTTTGATGAAACGGGGGGGTAAAAATCCCCATAATGGGCTTTTATTGAGAAAAAATATGCTCCTTCCGTACCTAAATTAGTTGATGTCATAGCCTCCATCGTCTTTTTCACAAAGCATGTCGTTACGCAAATGCCCTTTGCTAGCCTCGGGTCACGAAGGCCTAGCCAATTGAGCTAGTACAATTTTGTTGTTAAAGTGGTACCCACAAACATATTTATTAGTGGCATAGATGGAAAGCTAACCCCTCATTAACCACTCTTTGGTTACCACAATCATGTCCTAAAAATGTCAAGAATTTCAAGTGGAGGGAGTATCTTACAAACTGTAGGTTTCTTATTTCTAGCTTGAAAAAGTATGAAAGAAATTAAAATAAGAAAAGATTACAAATGATTTCGTAGCCATAAATCTAAACATGGTCTAATAACTTGCTTTGCCCTTAGCATAACTAGGGCAAACACAACGAGAACAAAATAATATCACAAAACGATTACATGTCCGTGATTCTACTGCTGCCAAGTGCCAACCCTTATAATCCTCTAGAAACTTTCAAATACAGAATAACCTATGAGTAATAACTTTACAATGTGCTAAAACTAATATAAAAGGGTTTTGGTGTGCATACTTTCCTCCCTTGGCGATTTTCTAAATTGTAGTTCATTTTGACTTTTAGATCCATTTCTTTTACTAGTATATATTTAGACATAGTGTATAACTAGATGCATAGCAAAATCATTGTATCTAGAAAAGACAAAGTGAACTACAATTTGAAACGGAGGGAGTACAAAACAGTTAAACAGCCCGTTCGTAATTAAATGTTTTATTATTTCAGCACTAGGAGAATAACAAATATACAATTTGGTTATCAATAATAAAAATATACAAAAGAGGGAATCATAATTCGGTTACAATTGATCCACAACAGGTTTTATTTACTTATAAATTGAATTGAATCTAGTCATGCACCTCCATAAGCATATCACCAGTTGATCTTACTGCAGCTGAGTCTGACCTCCACCGGCATCCCGGGTGGCGGTGGGATTTTACCCATCTTCACCATTGCCTTTGCGAAATCCTTGGCGAACGCCTTGCCGTCCGTGCTGTACACTTCCACCAGACGGTCCAGCGGTCCCCCACCGGAGCCGTAGAGCGCCTGGTCGGAGGTGAGGAGGCCGCGCCGCGCTACGAGGTCCCGGTAGTAGGCGTTGTCGAACCTCATTGGGGTCTGCTCGTCGAACGGCGCCGGCGCGTCGTAAGCGGACTGGCACGTCTGGCGGCGCATCTCCGCAAAGGAGGGATCGATGTCCCCGGCGCCGCCCTCGCCGTTGTAGCCGTAGACTCGGTTCCTGTAGTGGTGGCACCGCGCCGTGCCGATGGTGTGCGCGCCGGAGAGCGCCACCATGTCGCGTGCGTCGAGGTCGTACTGCTTGAACAGGTCAATGAGCTTGAAGACCGTGGAGTTCGGTGCCGGGAGGCCGTATTCGGCACCGGCCCTGTTGGCGCCGCGCGAGTCCTTGCGCCCGAGCTGCACTTTCCACGTCGGGCCCCCGAGCAGGGCGACGGCGTCGCGGGAGGCGAGTGCCAGGATGTCGGCGCAGGAGACCGTGGCCGGACAGGCACGCTCGACGTAGGACTTGATCTCGTCGATCACGTCGAAGCCCCGGAGCGAGTTGGCGTTGGGCTTGGCGTCCTTCTCGCTCTCGGAGAAGGGCGTCCTGTCCAGGAGGACGGAGCCGTCGCATCCCTGCCGTGTCATTATCAATATCGTTCGTGCAAAAACTTAATTAACTAGACAATGCAGGAGAAATAAGTAACAATATCAGGCAGAAAGATGGATGGAATTGGGGCTTACGTCGACGAAGCAGTCATGGAAGAAGAGGCGGAGCACAGCGGGTGCCATCGACTGGTCGGCGTGGACCCTGGACGCCATCACGGAGTGCACGATCTGCTGCACGTTGGGGCACGTCTTGTCGTAGTAGCCGACCTTTAGATGGTCGCCGTTGGCAGTGCACGCGAGATGAATCGAGAGGAGGATCAGGGGAACAAGCCATGAACAGGTCCTGGAAGGCGACATGGCGCTGTCAATCAAGGTGACGTGCCGATCGAGGTCGTCCCGGCGTCCGACCGTGTTGTTTTCTAGTAGCAGTGAGTAGTGAAGCGATATATGGATATGATCAGAATCAGGATCAGGAGGGGATGGAGAGTGATTAGCGAGCTTTGAGCTGCTGAGTGCGAAATAAAAGCATGGCGAGGCGTGCTTATATACAGCTGCTGCTAGCGCGGGTGTGTCGTGTCAGCGGCGTTCACGCGCGGAAGTCTTCTCCGAACGCGCGCCCTCGTGCGCTTGTGACCTGTTTCCGCTTGTGCGCGTAGCACGCGCGGTCGTGTGCCTGGTGTTGCCACGGTCTCCGGCCTGCACTGCCATGCATGCTCGTGCTTCATGGCGACGGAGTCAACATGCAGAGGGAAACGAACGCTTGGATTTAAGGGCAGCTCCAATGTATAGTCACGAGACGGGTGCAAACAAGTGACATCTCAGCCGGTGCTTCACTAGCGAAACTTGCTCCAATGTATAAATGCAGTAGCGCTGGCTAAAGGGGGCTCATAGCGAATAAAAAATATAGTGCATCCTAAACTTTTCCCAAACCCATCCTCTCATTTCCTTTCTCTCTCCTCAAAGCACCGGGTGCTCAGTCTGGCTACCGGTGCTAGCCGGTGCTTAGCTAGCACCTGCCCTCCACTGTGTAGCACCTTCTTCTCTCCCTTCTCTCTCCTCAAAGCACCCCCTTAGGCAATACATTGAAGCTGCTCTAATTAGCTTATGACGAGGAACAGGTACTAACGTGCTACTTGCCGATTATTTACCTAAAATAATCTTACAATGTACTCCTAGTGTCGATATTATATACAAACTGGTCGAAGCGCTGGGTTTGAAACGATCGATTGAGACGTAAAATGACTTTTAATAGTTTGAATTTTTTTTTTTTTATTTTTACCTCAAGTTTGATCACAACTGCTTTGTACAAACTGATACTCCAAGCTAAGTTCATGCACCTTCAAATAGTATTTTAAGAATAGAGAGACCTAGATCATGACTTTTGCCAACTTGAAGGACCGTCCATAAATTTTTCTCTAAAACTAAAATACGTTTCAGGTATGAAAGGATACGATTTTTCTTAAAATCATATTTGTCTGAGGTCCAGGTATGAATTGAAAAGATACATTATTTTTTTTAAAAAAAAATTGAGCGTTCACTGCTACCTACAGTTGATTTTGCACAACGTTTTAAAATTATTTTCCATGACGGTTATTTAGAAAACTGTCACAGTTAATGTATCTATTAAGCGTGACGGTTTTTTATTAACCGTGATGGTTTTAATAACCGCCACGGTAAATCGATTAAGCGGTTTTTATAAAGAAAACCACCACGGTAAATAATGGCCCATATTCAAGCCCAAACGGCCCATCCTAGCCCAATAACGCCCCTGAGTATACATATAGGGACTTAGGTTTCTAATACACTCAATCCACTCCTCTCTCTCACTCCTCCCTCTCTCCAACTCCGGTGCGGATCCGAGAGAAAGTGGAGCATTGGGAGCACTCGGTCGCCGGACATCGCTCCTCTCTCTCCCTCACCCCTCCTCCTCTCCACATGGCACCGGCGGCGCTCCTCCGCGGGGGCGGCCAACTCCTCGCGCCGCTCGGAGCGGCGGTCGGGGCGGCGCTCGGGAGGCGGCGCTTCGGCCCGGCCGCGACTTGGTGGAGGTGCTCGGGGGCGGCGCGCGGAGGCGTTGGCGGCGGCGCGGCGGCGCTCTGCCTTCTCCTCTTGGCGGTGGCATGACCCGGCCCGGTGGCGGGGCGGCGCAACGCGCGGCGGTGGCAACACGGATCCGCTGATCGGGCCGGGCGGTGCGGATCCGCCCAACAGTGGCGAAGCTCGTCCTTCTCGGTGTGGATCTAGCGGCGGCGCGCGATCCGGCCCGGCCGGCGAGCTCTCTGGCGGCGGCCGACCTCCTCCCCTTCCTTCATGGCGGCGGCGTTGTCTTTCTCGTGGCGGCGGCGGCACGAAACCCCTAATGGGCCGGCGGCCCGGATCTAGGCCCGTTAGGGTTTCAGATTGGATTTTTATTTTTTTTTTATTTTTTTTTTTTTTTTATTTATTAACGGTGGTGGTTTTCCGGGGTTCAAAAAACGTCACGGTAAATTAATCCATTTACCGTGACCCTATCTCGGTGATGGTTGCAAAAAGCGCCACGTAAAAATCAATAGAGTAGTAGTGGTTATGTTGACATGTGGGTCCCTTCTAACACGGCTAAGAGACCAGAACTAACTTCAAAGACTCAAAAATGTTAGATTTTAGGGGTGAGTGTGTGTGCGTGTTGTGAGCGTTTACGTTGTTGTGTAATTCTAAAAAAAATATGTACTCCCTCCATATTGAAAAAAGGAAGTCCATTTGGAAAAGGCTTCGG
This sequence comes from Hyparrhenia diplandra, assembly GCA_015847255.1. Lineage (NCBI taxonomy): Eukaryota > Viridiplantae > Streptophyta > Magnoliopsida > Poales > Poaceae > Hyparrhenia > Hyparrhenia diplandra. Next base: position 24,879 of record JADLZK010004845.1, on the reverse strand, counting down.
TCAAACATTGGGAACATAAATCATTAATAACTTTTAAGTCGTTGAGTTTTGAAATGTGAAAATCATATTAGATTTGTCTTGAAAAATACTTTCATAAAAGTATACATATATTTTTTTAATAAATATTTTGATAGAAAAGATAAGTCAAAGTTGCACTTTGGAGACCGTGTGTCCTAAAGGACTTCCTTTTCAATATGGAGGGAGTCAATTTTGGAACCTGTGTGCATTTCACTCGGCAAGAAAAAAAAAAAAAAGAAGGAAAGTACACTTGCAGCGGTGCAAGAAATATGGAGCATCTGCTGTCCAAGATCATCTCTGTCCTACACCCACCACCGACTTCCCGTCCGATCCCCACCAGCTGCCGAATTCCTACGACTATTACAAAGTTCCTAGCTACCTCAAAGTTTCAATGGGAGTCATGTTTATTTTGTGCGCAAATAACTAGAAACGTTTTGTAACAAAAAAAAAAAAAAACCTAGAAACTTACTGCGCGCGTCCATAAACAGCGGACATCTTCTGTATTAACATTAGTATCTCCACAATACAGCTTTGATCAATTACTTTACACAATATTTACAAAATACATCAGCAGTGTAAGTGTCATGAACCGGAATTGGGCCAGCCCGGGCGGGCTAAGAGGGCTCGAACCGGCCGCGGCCGCCCACTAGGGGGCCAGCACGCGGCGTGGGCGGGGGCCGGCGCCCCCCCGCCGCCGCCGCCTCCCCTTCCCCGCTTCCGACTCTACTTCGTCATCAAGTTAGGATTATCTTAGGCTTTTTGGTGTGTAAAAGAGAATATTCCAATCTATAAAGAAGACCCTTATTAGGAAATAAATAAATATTACTTGTAAAAGGTATTCCAATCGTATAAGTAAACCTTATAGGAGATTGCTTAGATTATAAGTCCCACTAGCCGAGCTATATAAGCAAGGGTATGTAATCTTTTTGGGATAAGCAAGCAATAAAAATAGTTCGTATCTCTATCTCTCTCTCTCTCCCGCCGCCGCCGCCACCCGCCACGGCCCCTTGGCGTGCCGCCGCCCGCCCGCCTGCTGCCGGGCCCCCCGCCCCCGCGGCGCCGCCCGCCGCCGCCCGAGCCGCCACTCGTCGTCGTCGCCCGCGCCGCCCGCCCGGAGCGCCGTCGCCCGAACACCCCCGCTGCTCCCTCGCCACCTTCTCCGCCTCGCCGACCATTGGTAACATGTCTAACCATTCGATCCGGTGCGTGACGGTACGGTATCCGGAGAGACGAGCGATTCCCACCACCGATAGCTTCGAGATGCAAGAGTTCACCAAGGCGGCGAAGGAGCTCCTCGGCGACAAGCTGCGCCAAGATTAGTCGGCGGCCGATGAGATCGAGATGCGTCTTCGCCGCATGGAGTTCGTCTACACCGCCCGACACTTCCCCTACCTCAGCTACGCTCGGCGACCACGGCGACCGTCTTTGGAGGACAGCCCGGCGGCCGCCGCCGCCCGGGCACGGGGTCGCCCGGGCGCTACCACCGGCCGTCGCCTCCCACGGCTCTGCGACACCATCGGCGGGCGCCGACCCTGCCATCCTCCAACGGAGGAGGATGACTATGACACCCCAAAATTTCTGAATTTTGGGATGTCATTAGAAAACAGTAAATTAAATCAAGGATTTATAATTTTCCTAAAATTGACTAAGATTTAGTTAATTGTTCCCAATTTAAAAGAGAGAAATTGGCTTTATAAAATTTTTTGCAAAGTTAATAAAAAGTGTCCTTGCTTGTTTTGCTTGTGTATGCTTTGCTTAGTGGAGTTTGACTCGTTGAGTTTGAGTGATAAGAAGAATTTATAAAAAGCCCTATTTAACCCCCCAGTAGGCCCTTTTTTCGCTTTTCAAATTAAAGCCATCAAAAGTTTCTTTTCAAATCAATGTCAAAGTTGTTTGTGAAAAAGGTAATTCAATTTCTTAAATTGGTTTTGAAAAGCCTAGCATCAAAAGCCTCTCAATTTTGGATTTAAAAGCTTTTTTGCGAAAGTGGTTCAAATTCAAGTTGGTTTCAAATTCAAATTCAAATGCATAAATAGAAAATAGAAAAGGCTTTCCCTTTGCTCATGGGCCACAGCTTGGCTTTTGGCCCCATGGCAGCTGCAGCCAGCCCGCGATAATAGCGAGCCGGCGGCGGCGGCGGCTAGTGCGGCGGCGGCGGCGGCGCATGGGCGGCGGCCCGGCAAAGCAAGCCCGCCCGGCGGCGGCTTCGCCAATGCCGCCGCGCGCCGCCGCGCGCCCGCCGCCTGCGGCGCCCGCCAGCGTCCGCCGCAAGGCCGGGCCGACCAGCGGGGCCCGCCCGGCGTGGGACCGCACGCTCGATGTCGTCTCCCCATGGAGGCGGACCGCCAAACGGCCCGCTGCGCCCAAACCGAGGTTGGCGCGCCTTTAAAACGCCGGCCGCAGCCCCCTGCGCCCCTTCCGAACCCTAGAGCAGCGCGCCGCCACCCGAGGCACCTCAACCCTAACCCTAGGCGCACCGCCCCCCGAACTCGACAAGCGCCGCGCCCGATCTACGCCGTCGTGGCGTTCCGTCGGCGAGACCTACACCCACGAGGTTAGCGGCGAGGTAAACAAGCCGCCGGTGTCCGTGTCGTCCTCCCTCGCCCTGTCCAGCGTCGCGCGAGCCGCCGTCGTAACCACCACCGTTCCAAGGTCCACCGTCCGCCGCGCGGCGCGTCAAGCGTCAGCCCCTCGCGGCCGCAATCGAGCGCGCCGCGCTCACCGTCGGCGTCGCGCACCACGCGTGTGCCCTCGCGCCAGCCGCGCCGTGTCCGCAGCCACCGCTCCGCCACTCCGGCTAGTAGCCGCCGCCACGGACGGCATTACGCCATGCGGCCACCTATCGTCGATGTCGTCGCCTTAATCGCGTCCGCCGGACCGGCGCTCGCTCGCCGACCCATCCAGCGTGCCTAGCCGCCCCCGAGCGCGTTCGACCATCTCCGGCGAGCCCCTCCGCCCAGCGGCACAGCGCCGCCGCGGAGACCGCCGCCGGCGCCCAAAGCCCGCCGGCCACCCTCGGCCGTCGGATCCAAAAGCGGTGGTCGAGTTAGATGCGGATACCGGTCAACCACCGGTCAACGAATCTAGTCGGCGCGGCGTGTGCGCCCGCGTCAACGCCACGCGCATCGCCCGTCGCGCCCGCAGCGCCATAGCGAGGACCGTCAACAGCGGTCAAGCGGCGGTTAGCGCTAACGATTTTGCGATAAAGCCCCTGTGTTTTTCCTGTTTTACCAAATGGTCCACCGCGAGTTCAAAAGTAATTAGAATTAGGTCCACGGCGGCGTCTGTTTTGTGAGTTAGACCTCGTTGGCTACGTTTAGTGAGATCTAGCCCTGGATCCTCTGCGGATATACCCCTAGGACCTTGTTTGGGCCGTAACCTGCGTTATAGCTCCGTTTTGACCCGTTCAAGTTGCGTTAGGTTTGTATCGACGTAAGCTATGCTTTAGCAGTGTGTTTAGCATGTTTTATGAAACTTAAATTGTAACTCTTTTATAGCTTTAGTTAAAGCTTTCTAGTGCTCTTTTGTTTCAAAAAAAAAACCCGGTGTTTACGCGTAGACTTTTCATAAATAAAGATAACTTGATTAATGTCTATGTAAATGCCTTTTCTTTAATAACTTGTTTAGATCAACTTGAGCTTTAGAATAGTTGCCCTAATGTTCTTTGTTACGTCGGATGTTTTCCAAACTAATAAATGTTTCGCAACTAAATACGTTCGGCGTGTAGTTGATCCCTATATGTTGCTTCGCACCGTTAGTGTGTCCTTGTCGTTAGCTCTATTCTTCGGCATTCTAGCGTTATCGTGTCCATAGTACCAAGACCTATCGTTAGTGCGATGTCTCTATTTTCTCTTTATTTATGTTTGATGCCTGTTCTTAGTCTTGTTTCTTTTGCTTGTCTGTTTGTGTTGCTTGATTGCTACGAGTAGACAAAGAATCGTTCATTGGTGTTGAAGACCAGGAGCTGAGGATCGACAAGAGTGCAGAAGCAGCTGGAGACTAGAAGATAGAAGCTAAAGACTTTCTGAGCAGCTATATCTTGGATTTAAGGCAAGTGCAGACACCATTTGATCATTTTGTACCTACTCCCTTTAATCACTACTTTCATGCATGTGTCCTAAATGGAATGAACTCTAAGGACATTGATTAGCCACTTTATCCAAATATCACCATGGGATGGTTTTGGTAGATAGGATGCAGCATAACTGTGTAGCTTGCTTCGCTCATCCACTTATTAATTTAATGAAAGTAAAACTTGCTTCTTATATAATATGATCTGGATGATGATGGTTAATGGCTACGGCCATGATGAGGAGAAGATGAGGATGCTGGAGTGCATCGTTGGCTTGGTTAAAGGGGGAACGGGTACTGGAGCTTGTCCGGTTTGTCGGAGCGTACCCGTGTCCACTCTCCATAAGGACTTGGTCATGGACGGCCACCTGGGACAACAGTACAACTCCGAGACCAATGGGCTCTGGCTTGACTAATTATCAGGTCCCTTGCCATAGAGTGGATCTTTCCACTGAGATGGCATTCGAGTTTCACAGGTTTGTAGTATGGAGTGCAGGTAGATCCGTGGCTTTTTATCGGGGACGCCTCCGTACGCCTGAGTTTCGCTTGACGAGTGAAACTCTATGTCAATACCTGTGAAAGGTCTCGTAGTGAAACCCTGCCTGCTCACCTTGGAAGTGTTTGGGGGTTGACGGGCCTCGAGCAAATGGGAATCACGACTTGGAGTGAAAGTGTACACCTCTGCGCAGAGTTTGATCAAACTGATATATCAGCCGTGCTCACGGTCAAGAGCGGCCCAGCGCCCTCACATGATTAGAACTGGACTCACATGGATCTATGAAGATGGAGATGGTCTCTTGAAGGAGGTTGCGACCTCGTGCTTTGTCGGGATGGAGTTCCCGTGTTCTTTTGGGATTGCTATCCCTAGTTGCTCTTCGAGGGTGTTACCTCGGGAGTGTGATAATGACATAATGATATACTAAAATATTGTTAATCCTACTTACATCTTAATTAAGGGCTGGGATGTTTAACCTATATTAGTAATGAGGTTGTTCAATAATTAAAACTGTTGCAACATTAAAATGCTTTTACTGCAGTATAACCGTGTCGCCTACTTTTGATAAAGCCTTGCATATCATATACTTTTTAGTGCGTACTTGCGGAGTTCGACATGGACTCACCCTTGCTATCCCCCACCCCCACACCTCGGTGTGTTCAGTAGTAAGGTGCTTGCTCGTAAAAAGGATAGAGATGCTACGAAGTTTCTTGGAAGTCTATCGAGAAGTGCTTGGCATATGGAGCCCCCCGCTGGACAGTCCCTTTGCGAGATGGAGCCTCGAAGTGAAGTCTTAGCTACCGTTCCTTGATACTCGATGTTTGTAAGTGTTAAATATATTTATGTTTCTCGCTTTTGCATTGTATTCTGATATTTCTGCATTACGTGTTATATGTGTGGACTTTACGGGCACACATATGGTGACTCTGTCTTCCTTTGGAAATCGGGGTGTGACAATGACGGCGTTGTCCCGCGGCCTTGCCGGCCGTCACCGACATCGTCATCGGCGACACCCGCGGCCGGCTGCCCTCTCCTCTCCACCGACACCGCGACCGCGCGGGACTCACCGACACGACGGCGTCACCCGCGGCGCCACCCACGCGCCCTCGGTTGACGCGCCACCCGCGGCGCCCGCCCGCGGTGCCACCCGCGATGCCCGCCCCGTGTCACCGGACCTACCCCCTCTCTACGTCACGCGTCTGCAGGTTCAGAGTACGGCAGCGGCGACAACCCCGACCTCTGGATTCACAAGATGGAGCTGCTATTCGAGCTCAAGGAGGACATCGACCCGACTTCGCTTGGTATGCTGCCTTCCATTTGACAGTCCTGCTGCGATGCAGTTCAACAGCTCTCCGGAGGAGGCCCTTGGTCGAGTGGGACGTCTTCACCCACTACCCGCGGCGCGACGACCCCCCCCAAATCATCACGGACACTACGGAGTACGCGCCTCCTTCTCGGGAGGGCAAGGCGGGCGACTACATCTCCGCCTTCGAGCTATGCGATTTGCATGGATCTTGAGGGCCGCCACCGTGTCGACCTCTTCGTCGGCGGCCTACGCGACACACACCGCGCATGACGCTCGAGTGGTTCGAGCCTCGTTCGATGGAGGAGGCCATCGACCTCGCCCGCCGCTACGACGACGAGCTGCCAATGCCGGTAGCTATAGAGCCCGCCGCCCACCGCGCCGGCTACTGCCACGACGCCGCCGACATCGACAGCAACATTGACGCGGCCCTGGCTGACTTGGTGCCAGGATGACAGCGCCTTGTTGCCGCCATGGACGCCATCGCCGAGCTGACGTCGCACGACCTCATCGCCGAGCTACACTTGGGCACCACGACCAACAAGGAGCTCGGGATCATCGCCAACACCATCGAGCTACAGGCAACCGCACGAGTGGAGCCTCCACTACGGCGTTGTGAGGTACTTCCACCGCTACTACATCCCCGCAGCTTCGGACCTCCTGCACGACTTCCTACTCGAGGAGGGTGCCCCACTACATGGCGTAGCAGTGGGCTTCCACCTCCCCAACCGGCCACGTGAAGATCATGCGTTCCCGGCGAGCGTGCTTCTCCTACAGGCACGCCCGGACGTCAGACTCGAGGACGTCACGGTCCTCCTCTTCGACAACGACGGCGACATCTTCCTCCGCATCGACAACATCGTTGTCGACGCCCCGTCAGCACCGGCGCACCAGGTCGGGCCGCCCCGTACAGACGGCTAGCGACCTCCTCTATGGCCGTCTCCTCCGCTTCTCCCTCGTCGCCCTTCTTCGTCGCTCACGATATGTGTTTTGCAGGCACATACGCGAAGGTTTTTGTCTTAACGACGTACACCTTCCGACTTCCCGGACGCGCCCGATGATCGAGCTCTGGCGGGAGACGGTGCCTCCGTCATGCGGCGTGCATGGATGGAGCGCCCCTTCGTGCAGCCCCCGCTTAGCTAAAAGTTCAGCATCTACTCGCAGCCTTGCACCTCGACTTCTCCTTCGCCGACGATGACGCTGGCGTCTCGCAACGCGATGACAACGACAAGTCGGGACCCCTCATTCTCAACCGGTCCCGCACGGTCACTTCTCCGTTGGCATCCCCTTCACGCCTACCTGGGTTGGGCGGCATGTGGACGCGCCGTCGCCTCGTCGCGCCGCCTCGTCGAACGGTGGGAAATGTCATGTACTAAATTGGGCTAGCCCCCGACAGGCTAAGAGGGCCCGAACCGGCCGCGGGCCGGCCCACGAGGGGGCTGGCCGCGCTACATGCAGCCGGGCCCCTGCGCCCCGCCGCCTCCCCTTTCCCGCTTTCGACTCTACTTCGTCAAGTTAGGATTATCTTAGGCTTTTTGTTGTGTAAAAGGGAATATTCCAATATATAAGGAAGACCCTTATTAGGAAATAAATAAATATTGCTTGTAAAAGGTATTCCAATTGTATAAGGAAGCCTTATAGGAGATTGCTTAGATTACAAGTCCCACTAGCCGGACTATATAAGCAAGGGTATGTAATTACTTTGGGGATAAGCAAGCAATAAAAATGTTTCGTATCTCTATATCTCTCTCTCTCTCTCTCCCTACCGCCGCCACCGCACGACGCCGCCACCCGCCGCTGCCGCCGCCCGGCCCGCCGTCGCCGGGACACCGCTGCCCCTACACCACCTTCTCCGCCTCGCCGACCGTTGGTGACGTGCCACAACCGGCCCAATCGAACCGGTCTGTGACAACAAATGAACAATAGTATTATGCAACCAAAGCTTGAAGTTATTAAATTAATTAAGACGACCACAAATGTCAGTGTCATTTCTAGTTGTGGACTGTGGTATGCTATCTAACTGAATCCATGTTTAAAAGATGCTCCAGTTTCTTTATGGCGCTTCAGTTAATGTATGCATAAAAAGGGAAATTGAAAGGTTTCAATGGAGCATCTGCACCTTTAAAAACTCAAGACCCTCATCCCTTAGTTCTTCGTAGTGCTCAGTTGCATGGACAAAGCCAGCGTCAGAAATAAAGAGACAATAATACGTGCTTCAAGGGGAAACATGATCTTCTCGCGTAACCTGAGGCATGTGAACATCAATACACTCCTAGCCATTGCCGTTTCACTGATCTTTACCGGTATCTTCATTGGGGCTCTACATCTGGTTTTCAGTCAGCATATTGCGCATGTCGATCTCCATGCCCTTCAACCCATCCACTGGTTCCTAGCCGCCTTCGTATCAGCAGCTGCGCTTCACTATTATCTCCTGAACCACCACTCCCGCGATGTCTATCTTGTTGATTATGCTTGTTTCAAGCCAAATTTCCTCTACCGTTTTCCCCGTTCCACCCTCATCGAGCTCATGCACTCCATGCCATTCCTTGAAGACCGCACCAAACACTTCATTGCACGTGTGACCGAGAACTCAGGACTCGGCGATGAGACCTGCGTCTCCCATGCCTTCTCATATATGCCACCAATCCACAGTTTGAGGGAAGCCCGTAATGAGGTCGAGCTGGTCGTTTTCTCCACAATTGATGACCTTTTCAGCAAGATATCAATCAAACCAAGTGCAGTTGATATACTGATAGTCAACTGCAGCGGGTTCGCTCCAACACCATCGTTCAGTGACATGATCATAAACAGATACAAGCTTCGTAGTGATATCTACAGCGTGCACCTCTCCGGGATGGGGTGCAGTGCAGGACTCATAGCAGTGGGACTTGCCAAGAACCTTTTTCAGAGCACACCACATGGCAGCTATGCATTGGTAGTGTCTACCGAGACAATCTCAAACTTGATGTACCAGGGGAAGAAACGAGAGATGCATTTGCCCACTGTCCTATTCCGCATGGGTGGGGCTGCTGTGTTGCTGTCAAATTCTAGGAACAATAAGCAGCAGGCTCGATACCGGCTCAGCCACCTCACTCGGATGATTACTACCTCCAGCGAAAGTGCTCACAACTGTGTGAAGCTAGGCGAAGATGAGGAAGGAAATAGGGGTCTCATCCTATCCAAAGACATCATTCCTGTTTCTGGTGAGGCGTTGAAGACAGGTATCAGCTCCATTGGCCCCCCTTATCCTCCCAGCCACGGAGAAGATACTTTTCTGCTTTCCTGCATGGCACGGAAGGTTCTGAATAATGACAGGATAAAACTGTATGTTCCAAACTTCTGCACGGCCGTAGAACACTTCTGCATCCATCCTGGTGGACCAGCGGTGATCGATGCAGTCCAAAATAACCTCCGTCTCTCTGACAAGCACGTCGAGCCGTCGCGGATGACACTGCATCGGTTTGGGAACACATCCAGCAGCTCTTTGTGGTACGAGCTAGCCTATGTTGAGGCTAAAGGTTGGATGCGCAAGCACAATCGAGTGTTGATGGTTGCGTTTGGTTCGGGTTACAAGTGCAACATCGCTGTATGGGAGTGTATCCAGCAACCCCACTTTGGTGATGGACCATGGGCCAAGTGCATCCATCAGTATCCAATAAAGACGACAAGGAGTGTCTAAAAGAATTCTAGGTCCCCCCTAATTGTATACTACAACATATGAATGATGCAATACAGCTTTGAATCCACATAATTTGCGATGTTGTGCGTGCTCGACCACACTCTAACATGCGCGCTGGACGTGCACGAATGCCGACCAGATAGCCCGCGCCAGGATCCACCAGCAAAAAGATATGGTCCGACCTCACGCGTATGCGCGACGCGAGGACCCCGCAGCAGTGGCAACATCTCGCGGTCCCGGCCACTCCAGGGCCAGGCCCGCCGTCACACTGGGCGCCGCCCTTATCTCGTCAGCGCTTACGTGTGACTTGATCGCACGCTGCCATAACCGGACGGCCCTGGGCTAGCAGATCCCTAGCAGATCCTGCCTCCGCCATGCCAGATTCTGGATTCAGAGCTTCTATGGTCCCAAGGCGGCGTCTATGGTCCAGAGGCCACTCTCTAGGCGTGGTACCATCGAACATGTGCGGAACAGGTCACTCATAGTCATAGCGTGAGCTGACATACTTTGGTTTTTCTTTTCGAAAGTGCGAGGAACATTTTTTACAGTATATAAGTTATTATTTCTCCCTCCGAAGGAGCATATAAAATAAATTGATTTATTATGCGACGGATCTGCGGTTTTGTAAGATGTTCAGCTTTTCGCCGACCAAGATTGATTGATGGCATAATTCAACGTGCGTGGTGCCTTTGCAGCTGTTTCCCTCGTCCTCTCCGTCTGTCCGTGTCATTTGCATCATCGTTGTTTTTTTCTTCTAAACAAAAACGTCTCGCGATGTGTTACGCGCTTGTATGATTAAATATATGAGATTTTGAGTACGTCATATTGTCATGTGGTAAACTACACAATAGCTGTCCTTGTTCGCTTTCTCCGGAATGAGCCGTTCCTGACCAGAATTATTCTACTTGTTATACGAATTATTAGAATAATGAATTCGGGTAAAGAATTATTCTTGGGTCAATTTTCAGGAAACAAACAGGCCTTAGCCAAGTTTATAAGTTATAAAACATATTTTAATGTACCAAATGATATGCTCATAGGTAATATTACAAACATAATTAAACTAAAAATAGCTTAATTTAGAACAAATTATCGACTCTTTTTATACTAGAAGGATATCTCACTCGATGCAACACGACTTTCTTAGAAAATAAAGGGCAAAAGAGCTAAATTCGTCCTTGACCTATTGCCAAAAAGCTCAATTTCGTCCCTTAACTACAAAAACAGTCGTTATCATCCTTAAACTTTCGCAACGGGCTCGGTTCATCTCTAAACTACGAAAACGACCGTTCTCGTCATCAAACATTTGCAGTCGGCACGTTTTCATCTCTGAACTACGAAAACAGTTGTTCTCGTCCTCAAACTTTCATAGTCGGTTAAGTTTCATCTCTCAGATCGACATAGAGCACTACGCTAGCTTGTTTAGTTCCTAGGTGAAAAGTTAAAGGGTGTCACATCGGATGTTAAATGAGATTTCACATTATTACCAATAAAAACAAATTATAGAACTCGCATGGAAACCGTGAAACAACCTTTTAAGCCTAGTTAATCCATCATTAGTCATGTTTCTCGTAGCACAACATTGTCTAATCACGGACTAATTAGGCTAAAAAAATTTCGCAAATTAACTGTGGGGGATCAATATTTGGGATACACATAAGCGAGCTCTCAGCCCAAACATAACCCCGAACCCCGATCGCGAGAAAGGCAAGACATCCTACCGTGGCACCGCGAAGTCTCCATCACACATGAGCTCTCCACGCTAGGACAAGCCTCCGCCTCACTCGGACTCTCACAAATGAGCTCCTCAGACGGAGGTCCATCGTCCCGCTCCGCTCGAAGTCTCTCAACGGCGAGCTCCCCTGTCTTCAACGCGCTCGACCTCGTCCTGGGAGCTCTTTCCGACTCGCTCGAGCTCCCCCACAACAAGCCCAGCGGCGACAACCCGAGAGAGCTCATCCGCCTACCTTCTCGAAGAAATGCAGGTGCGAGAGTTGGTCAACAACTCCCCGACAGGTCCAACCACTCTCTCGCGTGCACCGTAGCCACGTGGCGCTACGGCCCTACGGGGAGAGGTCATTCGACCACCTCGCCATACCCCATCGGGCTCCAACGGCTCGCTACAGTGCCGCGCAGTACATACGGGTACGCCTTCCCATCGACGGTATGGACACCCCCCATACCGAGAAGACATCTTCCAACTGCGATTAGAGACAAGGCGACGCCTGACCACCGCCAAAACCGCGATTCCCGCGTACGACAACGACCAATTTCGACGCCCAAGACCCTTAGGAGCTCGAAGGGAGCTCGCTCACGCCGGAGCTCGACCGAGAGCTCTTCCATATATCTACTACCCCTCAGACGCTGTTCCCATTTCTCCAAGTCCTCAACCCGAGAGGAGCTCATGTTCCCTACCCCCTTGCGACTATAAAAGGGAGGTAGGCCTCCGGAGGATGGCAGAACAACAAGTTCATTCCCAACACCACTACTTCCGCTTTCGATATTGGCACTAGCCTCAATCATAGAGACTTGGGAGCCCTCTCCCTCTCTCGCCTTGCTTGTACTTGAGCCCCTATGAGCATTTGAGCTCTGATAGTGATCACACTTTGGACTAGGGAGCGCGATTTGCCCCGAACCAGTATAAATCTCGTGTTATTGTCTCTAGAGCTAGGTCATCGGAGCACGCATTAGCCAGACATTACTGTGACGGTGGTATTAGACCACGACATTAACACAATCGTGTAATTAGTTATTTGTTTGTCTATATTTAATATTCCATGTGTACAAACATCCGATGGGATAGGGGTGAATAGTTTTGGGGAGAAACTAAACAAGTCCGAGCCGGCTGCGAAAGTTTGAGGATGAGCACAACTGTTTTCAGTTTAGGGATGAAACCGAGTTGGTTTGCAAAAGTTTGAGGGCGAGAACAAACATTTTCATAGTTCAAGGACGAAATTGAGCTTTTTGGCCATATTTCAAGCATGAATTTGGCTATTCCATTTCATAGTTCAAAGACCAAATTGAGCCGGGCTGGCGAAGCTGAGGACGAGAACAACCATTTTCGTAGTTCAAGGACGAAATTGAGCTTTTGGCCATAGTTCAAGGATGATTTTGTCTATTCTCCCAAAATAAAGTCATGTTTGCAAGAGCTAAGCCGTGTGATCTGTTGACGCTATGCTACTGAGTAGGATGTGCTTGTATGCTTTTGATGAGAAATACACTGAACTCATAAGGTTTTTGCTCAACATAGTCTGAGAAATTGCATGGCAGGCAACTCCAAGGCATCCATTTTTTTTTTTTTTTTTTTTTTTTGCGAAGATCCAAGGCATCCAATTTGATACGCTTGCAGCCAGCATTGGTGCATAGCAGATAGAATAATAATAGATTCGCAATGTATTAAATATTTCTTTTTTGATATTAGTGTATTAAATATTTCTTGATTATAAGCAGAAGGAATAAAAAATGAATTGAGTGGAGGTTTGTCATGTGGCCACGTCGACCACGAGGGACGAGGCCCCTCCACCAGATGGCGTCTCAAATCGCCTCCTCCACTTGTCTCTGTCCTCCACCTCCGACTCCACGCCCCGCTCATTCGCTTTCCCCTCACTCGCCTCCGAGAAACTCTCGCGCTCCTCCGCAGCGGACGCCTCGGCGCCTCCGCCCCCGCTCGTCCTTCCCAGGTCGGTCTTCTCCTTCCCCGTCTCGACGCCACACGTTGTTGTTTGTTTGCCCCGCCTGTTTGTCCCGTCGCCTGGCTGCTTGCCGCCGCGCGGCTCCTGGCTTGTCGAGACTCCTTGGCCAGGTGCGGCCCCTGCCTGCGGGAGCTTTTAATAAATGCGTCTAGAATCGCCGCTGGCTGCTTCCTGGTCCTGGCATCTTGCCTTTCCCTTGTTTCCTGGCCTCCTGGGGCGGCTGCTGACCTGCTGTAAGATGTTATTGAGCGGTTGTGAGGAGCACGCGGATCGTTATGTTCTGGGGGTATGCGTGATGTCGTGGTTTCATCTTAGCTTTTGAGATTGGTGTCGAGCTTCCCCGGGTACGGCTATATAATTGCATCATTGATTGGGTTGGTTCTTATCTGTTTTTGCAGTAAATCACGTACTCCTCTTCGTCTAGCTTGCTTTGGGGGCATAGGTACAGTGAGATGCCCAATTATGTGTCTTGTTCTTGGCCTTTTTGTGATATTGCTAAGCTTGAAGTTGATGCCCAATGGTGTTTTGTTGCGTCAGCTAACTGATTACGGTCATATGCCATTCTAGTTAATTTCTCCCCTCACTTAAATTATGTGAAATGCAATTATAATTCATTTGGGACATTTTGGGTTGACAATGACCCAACGTTAATTACAACTTGCATCCCTAGATATTGCGGAAACATGTCCTTTCAAAGTTTTCAAAGTGCTCAGTAGATTCCGTTGGTAGAATTCCCTAATTACCACTGATTCAGTAGATTATTGCTCTTATATGTAAATTTTATATTATTAGCTCCAGAAAAAAACTTGCTGTGGTGCCTGTTGTTGCTGACCCAAAAAACAGAATATTCTTGTCATGACTTCTAAAAGATGTGAAGTCGCTGACTATGGATACCTAGCTAGAGAGCGCTGCTGCTACTTTAGATGATTTTTGATTTGTTCCATGTATCAAGTGTGTTACAGGAAAGATATTCTTTCCTTTTTACCCCTCCTTGTAGTCAATACGTTTCACTCCTTGATGGCATGATGCTTCGTGTGAGAATGAAGATGAGTGGATCGTTTACTTTTTGCTCAGTCGAATATTTCATCCTAGAGTTCTTTTTCTTGAATCTTCTGATAAAATTCCATTCCATGCGTTGGTGCTGATCTGAATGAAGAATATTCTTTTATGTTGACATATTCCTCCTAAGATGTAAAGTGGCTGACTGCGAAACCTACCAGAGTGAAGTTCTAATAAAACTAAATGGTTTTGAATTGTTCCATGTATTGAGTTTATCATGCAAGGGATCTTCTTTTATCCCTTGTAATGCTAGTTCAGTGCAATGCACAAAGGTTTTCCTTTTTTTTTCTTTTGAAACCAGCATAAAGATGCTTCTTGAAGACCGCTGTCTTTTATTCAGCGACTTGCTCTTATGGCTGGTTTGTTCAGTCTTAAGGTGAAATTCTATTTTACCTGGTGGTGCTGACACAAGTTCAGAACTTTTCCATGCTGTTGACATTATTCCTTCTAAGGTGTAAAGTTATGCTACTTATCTAGCGCTGAGATCTTTTGATGCTTTCATTTGTTCATTGCACTGAACTTAACATACGAAGGTGGTGTCCTTTCCCCTCATCTAGTTGCTTATTAGATTCCATCTTCCATTCTTAGATGTAAAGATACATCTTTAAGACCAAGTACTGTCGATCCAGGTGAATTACTACTATGGAAATTTTGATATTTGAAAAATCTTAAGACAATTTTGTTATGCCTGTTTTTTTCCTAATGGTGTGTACATGGTGCCTGCAGATGTATGTGGTGAACCTATTTAGAGTCCAGTGCCACTTCTTTGAGCATGATTTGCGTGTTGTGCATCTAAATATTCTAGTTATTTATTTACAGATTAAACTTGTGTGGTATATGCTTCTTGCTTCGTCAGTGGTTCTTCTAATCTTTTGGTTTCTTGCTCATGTCCATATCACTTCTTGCTTCACTTTGGTTTGGTTTGGTTTATTTGGATGGTTTGTCTAGCTGTTAGCTCTTAGCACAGATTTAGTTGAAAGTCAAAGCTCCTCGTATAGTCTTTTGCTTTCTAACTCATGTTTCTATTGTTCAGTTTTCAGGGGTAGTCTTGTTGAATTTCTATAGCAACAGCACTGCCATTTTCACAGTATTGAAAAGCTATTGCTGTTTCTTCACTCACTGGTAATAATCATAAACCTTTATGTGTGTCACATGGAGTCAGTTTTCTACATATATCTGTCTTGCCGGTAGATAACATGAGTATGCATTCATTCAATATACTGCTAAATTATGAACCTGGACTCCTGTTTCTCATAAATTGGTTATGCCTGATGATGACCATTAGATCCTATAGCATTTTGTTTCTTTGAAATATACGTGGACATTTGTTTCAATAGTCAACTCCACCACTTCCCGGGAATGAAAAACCATCTGGTTTTGTTGTTTTAAGATTTGATTTTCATTTCAAATATATATTTTCTGTGGCAGTGAGTAGCTTAGATGAACTCATCTGTGTTTTTGAAAATGACACTACAAATATGCATTGTGTTGTAGCTAATATTTTGCTTGTTATTTCTAAATTTCGAATAATAGTTCAATTAATATGATGTTCTCTGATCTACAGTTCAACACCATGTGTATTGACACATAAAGTAAATACAACTAATTCATTAGCAGATTTTTGAGTGCAGTTTGTTTCAACCACCTGTGCATTTGTTGTATGTACAGTAGTCCTTTTGATTCACGAATATTGACATTATCATTATTTTGTTCAACTGTGCAGACCTGCAAGCTCTGGTGATTTAGAAGAAGTATGAGTTGCTTCTGAGTATTCTTGCTTTGTTAAATAAATAGATTCTCTCCATAGAGTGCTTACAAATGGATCGCCATGATACTTCTGGATTTGTTAGTGGAGGATGCAAGGACATGAAGGGGCTGCTAACAAGCATACATTTCTAACTATTTCATTGCATTATGTAACCTAGAAAGTGATGCTGACTGTACTTTCCCAAAAAGATCGGTCTAATTTGGTGGTATTCTCTGGTAACAGAAGCAATGGATCATACTCTTGAACACTTAGGGTATACCAGAAAACCTTCGAATTCAGACACCCTTGGAACCTGGACCACTCTTAGACCAGCAGTCATGGAGCCAAGAGCTTGTCCTACACAAGTCGATGTGCTTTCTCAAGACAGCAGTTATATTATATCAAGAGGGATCAAGCGGAAGTGGGTTGACTTGTCACTTGGCCTTTGTAACTCCTCAAGTTCCTCTGACTCCAGCAAGCAGAGCATGGGTACATGCTGCACCTTGTCCTCTGCTGCAAAGGATAAGGATGATGGATCATCTATTGACTTGGACCTAAATTTTCAGTTCAGTCTGTGTAATGAAGGCACATCAAAATTGGGCATGAATGCTTGTAATGCTAGGAGAGCTTTGGAGAAGCAGCCTGTGATGGACCTTAAGTTATCTTTGACAGTTGGACCTTCTGAATCTGTTGTTACTGATGTGGACCTTAATATGGCCACCCAAGATCACACGGTATTGCTACAATCATGCAATGTGGCTTCAGTGCCATCTGTTGATGAAGGATCAACATCTGCTCGCTGGAAATCTGGTGGTAAGCTACTTCCTTACCTGTTACCAGTTTGTTCCAATCAATTCCACAGTTCTATTCCACTGCCACCAACGGTACAACCGCCAAAAAGTCCAGTAGCTTGTTCTTCAGGAGTTGTCGGCCCACAACAGCTGTAGTAGCACAAAAATTTGTTCAGAACCAGGATGCTTTAAAGGTGCTCGCGGTTCATCTGGACGCTGCATTTCACATGGCGGTGGTAGAAGGTGCCAGAGAGAGGGTTGCAAAAGGGGCTGAGGGAAAAACTATCTTCTGTAAAGCTCATGGAGGAGGTAGGCGCTGTGAGCATCTTGGATGCACAAAAGAGTGCTGAGGGTCGCACTGATTTCTGCATAGCTCATGGAGGTGGCCGCCGCTGCAGCAATGAAGGGGTGCAAAAAGGCAGCAAGAGGAAAATCTGGCCTATGTATTAAACATGGTGGGGGGAAAGAGATGCCAAAAAGAGAACTGCACAAAAGAGTGCGGAGGGACAGTCTGGCTTTTGCATTGCTCATGGAGGTGGGAGGCGCTGCAAACATGAAGGTTGCACAAAAGGTGCTCAGGGCAGCACTAGTTTCTGCAAATCCCATGGTGGTGGTAAGAGATGCACATTTCCAAATTGCAGCAAAAGGGTGCTGAGGGCAGTACACTCTTCTGCAAGGGCCATGGAGGAGAAACGCTGTGCAGCTGAAGGCTGCCCAAAAGAGCGTCCACGGTGGCACCGAGTTCTGTGTTGCCCATGGAGGTGGAAAGCGTGTGTGTGGTACCAGGATGCACCAAGAGTGCTAGAGGACGAACAGACTGCTGTGTTCGTCATGGTGGGGGCAAAAGATGTCAATTTGCTGGCTGCAGCAAGAGTGCACAGGGGAGCACTGATTTTGCAAGGCTCATGGGGGAGGCAAGCGTTGCTTATGGGGCCAACTAGGATCTGACCTTGGTGCAGGCAGTTCTCCTTGTGGCTTTTCAAGGGGTAAGAATGGATTGTGTGTCGCACATAATGCTCTGGTGGAAGACAGCCGGGTACGTGGTGGTGAGACACTTGGTGCTATGGGTTCAACAGGATTTGTTATGAAAAACACTGGAACCATGGAGAGTGGGGCATTCAACTCTTGCAATTCTGGTGAAGGTACCAGCAATGATGTGCATCCTGCTGAGGCTCTTGGTCACACACTAATTTCTGCTCAGAGGGAGGGTACGTGGCGGTAATATTATGATTATGCTTTCTACTGGCATGGATATTGGAAAACAATTAAGCTGCAATATGGATGCAAGCACTTCTACTGGCAATTGGCTGTAGCATGGAATAGCCCTGTTTAATTGGCTTTGTGTCAACTGAAAATAACCTTCGGTTCTTTCCATTCTGTATCTAGGAACCATGCATGTCGATAACATAGTGTTTATGCTTTATAGGGGACTTCTGTGTTTTGTTGTAGTTTTTAGGTATCTTGTATGATAAATAACCAGGGAAAGTACTGTAATATATATTAGCACCTAAGCATTAGATTAAAGTTGTTGTTGGTAAATGTAAGAATATTCTTCAAGATGTGTATGTTTCTTGTTCTCTTCGAGTACAAGACTAGGGTTGTCCTAAGATACTTTCAATGCATGTGTGAACTATTTGAACACTTATGATATGTTCTTAATGTTCTTTGCTGCGGTGTTGTCATTGAGTTCTTGAGTTCTATCTATTTAATGCATTATGTTGGATTAAGGTTGGCAATGTGAATTTTATTTCAAGTTCTGCTCCAAAGCTTGAAATGCAATTGTCTTTAAATGCTGTAAATTGAATGGTTTTGTTGGAGTTCACTGCCTCATGTTCCTGCTTGAGTTATATCCTTCAATAAATTCTGTTGAATTAAGACAGGCAATGGGCATTTTGTTTATTTCAAAGTTCCCTTGAAAGCTTCAAATGTTTTTTTTTTAATTTATTTTTTATTATTAAAGGGAAGAAAAAGCTTCAAATATGTTGTTGTCCTCAAATGATGTAAATAGTAATGTCTTTGTTTCTCAAAGGGATCTGTCCGTGTTCTGATGTGAGCATATTGTAAGATATGAATGTCATAAATTCATTGATTAATGCAAGTACCATAAGACACGAATGTTAGAAATTGATTCATGAATGCAAGTATTATAAGACATGCATGTTAGAAATTCGATGATAAATTTAAGGTCCAGAGTTAACTATGATTTAGCAACACTACTCTCTCCCATTGTATATATTTTAACACCATTCTCAATGAATTATTATTTTTCTTGTCTTTATCTAGTTATGATAGATTTTTTTACTAACTATTACTCTACTGATTTTTCCATCACCAAATAGCTTTTCGACTTAAGAGCAACTTCAAGAGTCCATCTAAAATTGAGTATAAATTCCACGGTTTAGCTAATATCTATCTAAAATGGAAAACCTCTTAAAATTTAGAGATCTGCACAGGCTGTTCACAGTGCTGTTCGGTTAGTTGCTCTAAAATTTTTTGAACTGATATTAACAGAAGTCTAAAATTTTAGAGTAACCGGACAGAACTGATGCGTGACTCCACGGTTAGTTTGCAATCCCAGATAGAATAACCTAACTACACAGACACCTTAATCTGTAGCTCCACCAGTGAACATTCACGCTTGATGAAATTATTAACATTAACAAGCACCTCTCTTGCTTCACACAGAGATGCATATTCCATTTGGTGACATTGTACTGAAATGAAAAAGATCACACGGATTCTTTCTTCAGAAACAGAGAAGCAGAGTCACGTATCAGTTCAAAATTCCATGCAGGCCGCCAAACTCGAGAAGAACATTAACTACAATTGAAGTCTAAAAATAAACATATCAGACCTTTGTAATCATGAAGTTATCGAAAATTCATCAAGGTAACATGAGAATCACATGATTCTCCTTGTCTGATTTGCAGAAAGACCAAAATATCTTCCCGCAACGCTACCAGGGGATGTAGAAGACTGAAGACCTCGACTTGAAAGTGAGATCCTTATGCAGCCCCACTACTGCAGGAAAACACAAATACTAGTATGAGGAACTGATGATGGCATAAAACTAAATATGCTTTTCGGCAATCAAATGAGAAATCAAGTTGCCGCAACTGTGGATGTTAAATTGTCACATGTACATTTGCACTACATTACTGAGGAGCCGAATTGACGAAATGATCGACACTAATATGCCCTCCCAATTCATAAAAGGAAAATGACAAATAGTTTCTACGATTTCTTACCAGCAATCACAAGAGAAAATCAAACTGCTGCAAACAGATAATTAACCGAACAGCACTAATTTATGATGGACATGATTATTTATTATGAGATGACTCTGAGCGAAGCATAGAGTAGATGGGCATGAGGCTAGAACCTGGAGTATAGAAGCTATCGAAGGGAAAGATAGTGCTGGGAGTTGAGCGTCGCTCTGACCTCCCTGATTTTGCCGGACCTCAACTCGAGTGGAAACGATTTCGTCATTCGCCATTACACAAGCGACAGGAACGAACAGGAGCAAACCACGGGCCACGCGTAGTTATTGACAAGCAACGATTCTTGCAGGCGAATGATGGCAGCCAAACACACAACATAACCAAAGCTGGCCAATGAATGATGGCCACCACGGTGTGGCATGGCGGGTGGGCCGAAATCCAAACAAACCATCAAAAAAACATTAAGGTGACATTCTTAAGACCCTATTTGGTTCCAAATAAGCAGGTGACTTATAAGTCAGTGACTTATAAGTCATGGTTGTTTTGGTTGCAAATGAATTATAAGTTAGGGAAATGATGACTTATAAGTCATCTGCTTATAAGTTGGTGGTGTTTGGCAAAGTAAAGTCACTTATTCACTTTTTTAACTTATAAGTTGGTGACTTATTTGGAACCAAACAGGTCCTAAGCTATGTAATACATAACAAAATCTCTAGTTAGCACTTTGGCTCATACACTACTTGGAAAAAGATATGTTTTCCTAGGATTAGTTAGCAAAACTCTAGGGCATAACTAGAGTCTATGATCTCTCTGTGAGGCGAAGGAGGAGGGTATAGCGCCTTGTGGACCGTCAAGAGGCGATCATTCGATGATCGCCCACTCCATGGTCTCGTGAGCTGAAATCCGGGAGGGTATGGCGCCTTGTGGACCGTCAAAGAGGCGATCATTCGATGATCGCCCACTCCATTCCTCGTTCCATCTGCTCCTGCCAGCATCGGGTGGAGCAACCTAAAAAGGGGCACAGGGGAGCTCTCCTCCACCACTATTTGTCGTCTTGCTCCTCTCTTACGAGGAAAGACTACACCGGCATGGCGAGGCAACCTCGGGATTAACTGAGGCTAAATCCCCTACCAAATCTCTTCCTACATTCTGTTGTAACCTCCGATTTTTGGGTACTCTTGAGTATAAGGACCATCAACTAAAACGGGGATAAACTGTTATGTCCGTCTCGATACTTTTGTTCTTGAGTCCACCCGAGCTGCTGCGGGGACATGTACTCGACACCGACTCGAGCAAACAATGCTTGTCGCGGTTTTGATCTTGCTAAACCACCACACTACAAAAATCCTTAGCAAAAGGACTAAGGGGCGTTTGGATCCTTTCATTTTGGGGTGGAATATACTTACTAAACTAGGCTATTTGGCTTGGATTTTTGACATTCCAGAACTTTTGCATGTTCACATATAAGTCTCTCAAATTCATTGGGTGGGAGATGAAAATTAATTCTATAGATCACCATGTTATATGTTTCTACTTTGTAGCTTATAAGCAGCTCTTCAAATGGCTCCCCTAAGGTATAAATGCAACATATAAGTATCACTCTTGGCTCACTACATCTAAAAATCAGATTATGCTCGTTGAAAAGCGGGAAAGAAATACATGAAAAAGGTAGAAAAAGTTACAGGAAGTTTGTAGAGATAAATTGATGAATGATGAACTCAAATAAGTGATTTGGGAGTAGAACAGAAATGAGTGATTCAAGTAGAAGGAAAAACCTCGGTGAAACTACAAACAAAAAGATAAAGTTCAAGAAAGCAGGAATTTAATTATAGAAAGAGACGGAGACAAGCTAGAAAAAAGATAAACAATTTACTAAACACATTTCTAAAAGTTTACTCGCTCACAACACAGTTATTCAACGAGCAAACATCACATCAAGCACAATCCGCTAAATTAATTTTTGGAAAATTTGGAAAACCATTTTTATATCTCTATTTGTATAAACTTAAACTAATCATGGAAAATTTTATATCTTTTTGAAATCACTTGTTTTTTAGTATTTCTTGGGTATGTAACAAATCTGAGGAAATAGATCATTCCAAGTTTAATTTGGGATCAATCAAATCATGTCTCCATGAGAACACACTGGTGGTGAACTAAAATCTTATGCTATAGTCTGTGGCTTATGTCTAACAATGTTATATAGGTAAGGATACCATTCACTCAAAGGCGAATTTCAAGCCACTTGTCCACCAACAAGCTGCATTTGGGAACCATCTGTCACACCCAATTTCAAGGACAAAAGAGGATGTATAAAATCTTATGTGCACCCCCAAAAGTCACGCACATAATTCGACAAATAAGTAAAAAGTACCATCATAGTGCTTATTACATAGCGAACAAATATTCATTACAAAGTCTTAAAAAAAAATCATCTAAGATAACTCTCTCGCATAAAAGCTTCATCACGGGGACTCATTATTGGTGAAACCAAGCCTAATACTCATCATGATGGTCCTCATGGTAATCTTCATCCCACTTGATCTTGTACCCATCAGGGATTTTATCCAATAATGAAATATGACAAGCATAAGTGCATGTCATACTCAACAAGAATAGCAAAGGGGTTCATGAGGCTCAAATGGTGACACTGGTTTTTCTTGTGTTTTAGCTTTATTGTGAAAGCAAATTCTTTAGCATGGCATCAAGGTAATAACAATTCTCATAAACCAGGATCACTATAAAATAAATAATATAAAACATAAAATGATAAACCATTAACAATTTAGCGAACATTAGTCATCATCTTTAGTATTACGGTTTCCAAGTCCTCTGAGTGTCCTTGAGCAAGGCTAGTATACCAGTTTAATAAACTCTATGCTTTGAGGTGTACACTTTCACTATGAGTCGTGGTTTCCAAATGTATGGGTTAATTAGGTCCAAGCAGGTTTGGCAAGCGGTCACCTAGTGGGAGGCTCCATACAAAGTGGTCAAAGTGATATTCAGAATTCACATATATGCTAGAGACATTTGAAGGTGAACATCTCACAAAAGCAATCAATGGGAGTATCTTAAAAAATACTCCCAAGTGTTCGGTAAGAGGCCTAAGTGCTATCAAACAATGGTTGACACATGTATTGCCCCTTAGAAAAAAAAATGGCTGATGTATACATCACCCATAGTAGCTAAACAACTCATGTGATGGGTATCATTATTGTTTGATATGTCTTAAATAGTGTTTTTAGGTCCATGCATCATTTACACGAAAATAGGGGGTATATGTTGACAATTAAAAATGTGCGAAGCGATTTTTGGCGTCATGAATAAGTTATAATGGCTCTAGACATGATTGAGGTCTAGTGGCATCAAAAGGCAATGAAAAGGCGTGAAAGCGATGATGAGCTACAATGAGCGATTTAGTAAAAGCCGACTTTTTGGCTGGCGGGCCGGCTTAGTGAGTCCATAGGCTGGCTAAGCGGCTATGCCCTTTATTGGCGGTGACCTCGCCCTTTTGTGAAAATCGACTTAACCCGGGTGCCAAACCGGCCTACGCCCTCACGTGAAACTTCGACTTAGCCGGGTTCCCGGCCCGGCTAAGCGGTCGGGCTGATTCCAAACGATTTGTTCTAAATCGCGTTTTGGCAATTTGGTCATGGAAAACTTGTAGATTATGTATTGGAGATGTTTCCTACTTGGAAAAGGCCACCTCCCTCTCTCTCTATATATATATCAGAGGATCACAACTAATTGAATCCCGTTTGCTTTAATAGTCAAAAACACAACACATATCTTCTTTTTGCCCTAATTTACTATCTTCAACCTATAGAAGGTATAGGAATCACACACACACACCCCAATGTAGGGGTTTGCTAGATAAATTTATATAGCCACAACCGGTGGTTTTTCCTACTTAATTCTGAGAGGAGACCTTGAGGCGTGTAGTAGTCAAGTCTCTCGGCTCTAATGCTTTCTAGAATTCTGAGAGGAGACCTTGATTGTTGTAGCGGTCAAGTCTCAAGCGGTAGTTGTTTCCTAATAATTTCCTAGAGATTACAAAGTACTTTCCTAATACCCCACAGTGAGTGGCGGTAGGGAGGATCACAAGCCTTGAGAGGCTGGACCGAAAATTAGTGAACAAGCTTGCATAGGAAGACCACTTGGTCATGATATCGCAAGCTTGTTGAGAAATTTTGAAGGAGCGTGGAGGGGGCGTGAAGCGACCCCAAGGCCACCTTTTCTCGAACAAAGTGGATTTGAATCTCTATATGCTTTTACATGCGGCGGTGGTGGATAGGATTAGCGATCCTATAGATGGGCGCTAACATTGTCGCGATAGACCACCGCCCACCCAATGGGCGAGATGTGGAGTTCACGAAGAAGTTGCCGCAACCACAACACTCAACAACAACATGCAAAACTGCGGTATTCGGCCTCAGCGGCTAGGCGTGATCTTTATGATACGTCATTGGAGGACCAAGACACCATATTGTCACCGAGAACCGCGAAGCGAGTGGAGCGGCGGGTGTCGGGCGGCCTGCCGAGTCATCATCGAGTAGGTGGTGATTTCGTTGATGTCACGGTCTTGGGAATGCGGGCGTGGAAGTGTGCCCTTCACGCGGGTCATGCATGAACAAGCATACCTATTGAACAATAGATTCCAAGTCGGTAGCAGTCAGGATGAGATCTTGAAGTGCGCTGCGGGCTTTGGTACTAGGAGGGCCAAACAACGAGGCACATCGGTGTCAGACAACCCAGTCCGTGCATCGGCCGGCGTGGTAGTTGGGTTGCACTCGGACATGCTA